>JADHKF010000030.1:0-157496 GCA_019925685.1 Ceratocystiopsis sp. VPRI43766 | reverse complement strand
TTTTTTTTTTTCTGCTTTTTTTTTTGTTTTTTTTATTTTTTTTTTTTTTGGCCCGCCACCCCCCCCCCCCCCCCCCCCCCTCCCCCGTCCCATCCGCTTAGCGTAGGCGGATCTGAAATCAATAAGCACGCTTGCAGGTCCTCTGCTGCCCGCATCTACATTACTATTTTCGTCTCTATTGAAACACAGAGGACAAGTCACATTGTTAAAATGATGGAACTTTTCTGTCACGCGTGAATTGAAGAGTTTTGCAGAGGAAAAAAGTCCATACGTCACTTGCTTTGCCTCAATTTCTCCTACCCTGACTGAGCTACGACGTAATGGCCCGGTTTTTTTTAAGAAAAAAAAATCTACCCTGGAGACGCCGACCGAACTGGACAGCTCGTATTGCCCGCATGGCGGAGAATGGCGCTTTGCGAAATACGCTGGCCCGTGGCACAGACAGCCTAGACAGCGAGAGAGCCCTGTGATCTCCAGGGGGGAAGGAGGCAGGCGATGAAGCAACTGAGAAGAAAGCCCCAAGGCTGGCTGTAGGGCTGTCCTCTGTAACCCCCCTCCAAATGTGGATCAGCGGGGCAGACTGGCGGTCAGTTTGGTGGGCTGGCGCTCAGCTGGGGAGCGCTGGCGCGTGGCTTTAGTGATCTCACTGTGCTCTTCTAGCGACTCTACAGCAAGCCCCAGTGGTTTTACAAGAACGCAATCGCATGAACCAAATAAACCTAATGCAACGACAAGTAGGGGACAAACGGAAAACGGGGCCAAAGAAAAGAATAATGAAAAATGAAAAAAAAAAAAAAAAAAAATGAAATGAAAAACAGTACCCATCTCGCATACGTTACAGCTTGGCATCAGCGTCCATAAAGTCGCTGATGTCCGCCTTCGCCCGCGGCCCGCCCGTCAGGTTCATGCTGCTCCGGAACGCGCGAATGTTGTCAATGCGCACAGGCACCGTGCCGTTGGTCGCCCGCGCCTTGCTGGCCGGCGCAGCGCTATTGGTCGCCTTGTAGTACCGGACCAGCGACGCCCATGCATCCACCGCCGCGTCGATCTTGTCTGCCGCAACGCCAAGATCCTTGGTCAGATACTCCTTCAGACCGGCAGCCTCAGCCGTCTCGTCCGCCGCATCGTCGGCGGTGCCGAGCCGGGCCTGCAGGCCAGCAGTGGCCTGAGCGGCCGCGTCGTCGTTCAGGTCGAGCGCCTTGACCAGCTCGGTCAGCTGCTTCGTCGTCACGTCGCTCGTCGCCTGCGCCACCAGGTGCACGGCCAGCTTGGCGCGTTCCGGCGACTCCGGGTGGATGTACTGCTTGAAGAAAGCAACCATGTCGGCTTTGGTGATCTTCCTAATCTCCACAGCATCATTTTGCGCTGGCCAGGGTGTTTGCGTGAGCAAAGCGAAGGGGAAGGAAAGGGGGAAGGGAAGGGGAAGGTGAAGGGGAAGGGAAAAAACTTACCAAACTGAAAGTCGTACCACCCGTTGAAGATCTGCGTCCAGTGACGCGATGTCTCCTGGTACAGGTTCTTGGGCTTCTCCAGGCGCTTGACGATGAGGCTGCGTTTCTGGGCCTCAAACGTCGCATCCGACATCTCGTCCAGCGTCTTGGCATACTCAAGCAGGAACGCGTCCACGCGCTCCTCCAGATACTGCGGCACCTTCTCGCTCTGGACAAGGAAGCGGAACCCCAGCGTGCTGGAGGACGACCGCTCGCCGCTAAACACCACGTAGCCCAGCTGCTCCTTGGTGCGCAGCTGGTCCCAGGCCGGCTCGTGCGTGAGCTGCTCGAGGAGCAGCGCGCGCGCGCGCAGCGGCCGGTTGCCCCGGTCGCCCACCAGCAGGATGTACTCCAGGGCGTTGTTGACGTTGGCCTTGTCGTCGAGCGTCTTCTCGTAAACGTAGTTGCAGCCGGACGGGAACACGATTTCCCGCCAGACAGGCCACTGCGACTGCGGGAGCGGCCGCGGCCGGAGCGTCGACTCGATCATGTCGGTCAGCTTCAGCGCATCCTCCTTGTAGATGTTGCCGTGGGCATAGATGTCCATGTGGAGCTGGCCCTGCAGCTCCTTGGCAAACCGCCGCATCGACTCGACCGTCACGCTCGGCAGCTCCTGCGCCAGGTCCGCCATGGTGTAGGAAAAGGGCGAGATGAGCCAGTTGGTGTAGTTCGACAGCAGCTGGTACGGCTGCTGCAGGGCAAAATTGCGCAGCGACCGCGTGGACCACTCCTTCATAATGTCGAAGCGGTCCTCGCGGATCTCCAGGTCGCGCATCGTCGCCAGCACCCGCTCCAGCAGCACCGGCAGCTTGTCGTTGTAACCATAAACTTCAACCACCAGAGCACGGACTTCCAGCGAGATGGTGTAGACTAAGCCCGCCAGCGTGGCGTCGTACGAATACTCCTCCAGCGCATCGCGGACAAGCTCGGTAAAGAGGCTCGTCTTGATGTAGTTGGCCGCCGACGAGTTGATAATCGGATTCTCCAGCGTCACAATCAGGGTCCCCTTGGGCACCCAAAACGTATCGTCCTTTTTAAACCAGGTCCGCACCAGCTCGTCGTTCCGGATGATGCGCGGTGCCGGGGCCGGCTCGCTTACCTCCTTCTTTTCCACCTCCAGCTTGGTGGGAATAAAAAGGTTCTTGTGCGGCAGGAAGAGCTGCGGGATGCGCTCCTCCTTCGAGGCCGTGTGCGCCTTTTTAATTTCTGCCATAAAGTCGGTAGGGATGGCCTCTTCCTTGTACTCGGTGCCGTACCACTTCTCCGTTTTGTCCCAGTCTCCCGGGTACGTGCGAGACGCCACGGTCAGCCGGAAGTTGTCCGGGCGCAGGCTGTCCGTGACCCGGGTAATCTGGTCGGGGGCAAACGTCCGCACACGGCTCATGCCGCCCAGGAGGTGTTCGCGCGGAATGGGACGCTGCATCAGCGAGCTCATTTTGCTGGTGAAGCGGCTGGCGGGCGTCTTCTGCTTGAACTTGAAGTCGACGTCTGCCATCTCCTTCTGCTCGTTGAAAATCCACTCTTTCGGGGGATTCTCGCGAAGCAGAGAGATGTATTGAAATATGACTTTCGTTATTTCCCGATAAACTTTAAGCCCCTGCAAAAAGACTGTTAGTTCTTGGAGCCATGGACAGAGAGAGAGTGAGCAGAAAGAGCAGAGTCCAAAATACCTCTTCGGTCAGTCGGATGGTAATTTCAAAGACACCCGGCGAGCCGGCGCAGATGGGAGACATTCCGGCACCCAAGCCATTCGCCCAGCCCTTGGACTTGATGTAGGCCATGATGCTGCCAGGGCCCTCGTGACCGATAAGGTGGCTAACGTAACGGCTCGGCTGGGAGTCATGGAGAAGCGTCTCGTCCGGCACAGGGAAGCGCAGGGTAAGGTCCCTGGAGTCCATAACGGGCTTCACAAACGCCTGCTTGCCGAGGTACTCGGGGGGGTACGGCACGGCATTGGGCCATGTGTTGGGCGGCAGGTTCTTGTTGGGAATGGCCGAGAACAGCTCGGTGACCCAGTCCTGCAGCACGTCGAGAGGCTCGCGGCCCAAGACTACCAGTTTCATCAGGTTGGCAGAGTAGTACTTATCGTGGAACTCGACAAACTTCTCGCGCACGTTGATGCCGCGCGCCTCGGGCTCGATCTTCAGGACCTCGAGATTGCCGGTGCTGAAATGGGAGAACGGGTGCTTGGGGTTCGACAAGGACTTCTCGAGTTGGTAGCCCCGCCACTGGTCGTTCTGGAGGTTTTTCTTGTTCTCCGAGTCGACGGCGCGGAGCTCCCGGTCGACAGTCGACGCCAGGAACAGCGGCTCGCTAAAAAACTGGGCGAAGCGGTCCAGCGCGCCGTACAGGGGCGACGGGTTCGTTGCCGAGGCCACGCCTTCGGGTGCCTGTCCAGACACATCGAAGAAGTAGTTGGTCGACGTGGACGACGTGTACGCATTGGAACTGCCCGAGTTGGACGCAAGATACTGGTTGTATGCATTTTCCTCGGGGAACTTCTTGGTGCCCATGAAAAGAAGCTGGCAGTGCGTTAGCGATCCGTCCTGGCCCAGTTCAGGGGGGGGGGAACCAGGGGAAACAACGTACGTGTTCGACAGCATGGGCCATGCCGGGCATGTCCTCTTCGTCGTTGAAGTTGCCAACGCCCACGTCCAGGGAGGCGCTGGCCTTGTCAGTCTCGGCATCGTGGACGAGCAGGGCCTCCAGGCCGTTGCTCAGCACGATCACGCGGTAGGAGCGGTCATCCAGCGACGGCTTCTCCAGCGCCTCCGTGACAATCCGCACTGGCTCCCTGAACGCCTCACGTTGGGCGTCATGCGGCGGCAAGCTGCCGGCTGTGGTGCCAAGGGTCATGGCTGAGAAGAAGCGGCGTCTCTGCTGGTCTGGGCGGGCGTTCGTCGGCTGTGAGGACCCCTGCAGCGATCCTGGCAATGCAACCAAAATTCGGGAAAAGGTTGCGACTCTAGTCCCGGCCAAAAACGAGACGGCGGGTTGGGCAAGCAGAAACAACGGTGCCGAGTGGAGGGGATTCTCCCAGCAGTGCGAGCCTAAGGCGGTGGCGGACAGCGCGACGCAGGCGGGAATTGTGGGTCTCGTGCTAGACACAGGTAGTCCACGAGACCGCGAGGCGATGGAGGCGATAGACAAGACAGTGTCCGCCCCGTCGAGAGGGGGGGTTGGGGCAGCTAAGAATGAGGCGCAGCAAAAAGCATTAGTCTCGCAAGATCGGCACAAGGGAAACAGGAGAACCGAGTTTCAGGGACGCCCGAGGCAGGCAGCCGCAAGAAGTGGTGGCGATTGCGTCTTTGATGGGTTTAGGGGCTGCCGAAAACCACGTCCGTAGTGCTCGATGGAAAAGAGCAAACGGGCGTGGCAGCAGAGGATATGAGCAGCCGATGAACGAAAGACAACCGTCTGCATCCACGTGGCGCGGGAGGGGAGAACGATCCCAGGGTGGGCAACGGGACACAAATTAGAGACACGCACCTCTGGCAGTTGTGGAAGCCGACTGGCTGGCTATGCTACTGCGGGGGAGGGCGACAGATGGATGAGAGCCAGTGGAAAACGAGGCAGGCTGTCGCAAGCGCAGAGTGAGCTGGCGTGGACGCAGCCGGATTGGTTTCATCGGTTGGACTCCGGGGGGGTTTTATACTCTCGCGCGACAACGAACTTCAGAGACGCCGTCACTGTTGTTGCCTGGGGTGTCGCAACAGGCAGCAAAGACGGTAACGTGTATCGCGTCACAACAAAGGGGGCGAGAGAAATCCGGGCGAGGTGCCGTGATGTACGTTCCCGGTTTACCCGCTTGTGTAATGACCGAGGGGGAAGGGGGTCGACAGGGCTTGGAACGCGAACGGCACGTCACGCGGCGCCCTGGTTTAGGAGAAGCCTTGGTTTTTAAGAACGGGAGATGTGCTCGACAGCACAGTCGCTGCTGTTCAGGGCTGCGGTATTATTGGGTGGCATTCAACCCGTGGAGAAGAGGCTTCTCTTGCTCTCGTCGGAGATGAACAACCAGCACAATGAGATAATTTCCGCCTCAGGGGAGATGATCCTAGCCCTATATTGTTAGTTTTAAGAACCTGTATGTGCTATCACAAGCCAAGACGGGTTCGCAGGGTGCATGGGCACATGGACTCAGGGCTGTGAGACTAGATCAGCCGCCCTGCACATCTGTTCCATGCGGTCACAACTGGACAGACAAATCCAAGCCGCGTTTCGAGCATCAAAGACGCCCCAGCACTAGCAATTGCACACGGGAAAGCAACCATGAAGCATGACACCGGGTCAACTTCTCTCCGGTCACGAAACACAAGACATAGGAACCACAGGAACACGCCTGATGCAAGCATTCTCTCAGCCGGCACTGCCCAGAGCCGCGTCGGCAAAAACAAACTAAAAAAGAGCACAAAGTAGCAGTGGCAGATCAAGAGCAAGAACTGACCAAGGTAATGGTCGGTCTGCACGAGCCGCCGTGCCACCTCGTTTCCGGCTGGGCCCGCTTCGTTTTTGAGGTGGCCGTCCGTGGCCAGTGTTTTTTTTTTCCCGACTGAAGGCTGTGCACCGCAAAAGGAGGGCCGCTGTCAAGCGTTTCGTTGGACAGGGGTGGCACAAACAACAGGCGGGGGTGGTGTGTTTGAGAAGCAGGTGTTGCCATCGGAGACGATCGCGCATGCGTTCGGCACGACCCGACGCCGGGCGAACAAAAGTCCGATACAGGCAGACAGACACTGTAAAACCGCGGGGAGTTGCAGTGGAGCTTGTGTAGCATGCGGGTTGTCGTACAAACCGGGCAGTGAACAATCGACTTGTTGCGGATGCGTTTTTCTTCAGAGTCCTGTCTTTTTGTTTCCTCTACGCGTATAGCTAGCCATGGGTGCGTTCTAATTCTCTCTATTCGACTGTAGGACTGTATCTCGCATCTAGATCACCAACACACTTGAGCTGTAAATTCACTCTGAACAGGTCAAAATACAGCCACCTGAACAATAGACTTCTTTCTCCGAAAAGTCGGCAATGGTAAAAAAAGAAATGCATGAAATAAGTTTTTACGAAAGCAAAAAAAACCCCCCGAGGAAAAAAAAAAAAAAAACGTACAGCAGCGGGTATTCGCTGGTCGTCACCGACCCAACTACTAATCCGCCGATTACTGGTTTAACTAGGGGAGAGCGGACGGGATCCCGTGCTTTCCAGTATCTATGGCCGTACGTGCTAGGTTAGGTTCCACCTTCGTTTATATAGACTGCTTTCCTGGGCTCGCCTCTTTCAGCAACAAACACGTCAGGCAAAAGCTACGCTGAGTTTCCCGAAAGGGACTTCAATCACCAGCCTGAGAGGCTGTCTGCTAATAGAACAGATAAACTCATGCCCAAGGACCATTCAAGAGTGCCATAGCGACAATCCTATGTCCTCATATTTTATTCTTGCTTCGTTAAAGGAAAGAGAAAGAAAAGAGTAAAAGAAAGAAAACGGAAGATATATTTGTGTATTCCAGTAATTATGCCCAACCGCTACGCCAGAAATGTCAAAACAAAAACAGGTAACTGCCGGCCCATGGCTTCAATCGAACGCTGCAGAAAGCAGCTTACAGCACCTTGCGCCACGCCGGCTCCAGGATCGGATGCCACAGCAGCGTCAGCACGACCAGCAGCCACTCCAGCACCTGCAGCGACGTGCCGCCCGTCACCGTGATGGACGTCGTGCTCTTCGCGGCCGCTGCTGTTGCGACCGCGCCCGGCAGCGTCGTGCCCGCAAAGAGCAGCGCCCGCACCGCCGCCGTCGACGCAATCGCCGCCGCCACCGCCGCCATGGCCGCGCCCGTCGTCAGCAGCCCGGCCCCGCGCCGCGCGTTGCACGCATGGGCAAAGCAGCGCGACGGCGCCTCGTCGCCCTTCTCGGCGTCGGCGTCGGCGCTGGCCCCGCGGCGGTCCAGGACGTGCGCGGCGACGCGGCTGCTCACCGCAGCGAAAAAGCAGAGCGCGCTCAGCAGCAGCGGCACGTACGCGAGCGACAGCACGCCGCCGGGCCCCGTGCTGCTGCTCTGGACGCCGGCGGCGAGCGCAAGCAGCGGCTGCAGCGCGGTCGGGGCGGTGGTCGTGGTGCCCGGCAGGACGTAGCTGGTGGCGGAGCGGTTGGCGGCCTGGCCGAGCGTGCCGGCGCAGGTCAGGTTGCTGCTGCCGTGGGTGCCGGCGCACAGGCTGAAGAGGCCGACGTGGACCTCGGCCTTGGTGGCGTTGTTGGCGAGCTTGACAAGGTAGAGGTCGGGGATGCCGGGAGACGTGGAGCTGCAGCCGGCGACAACGAGGACTGGGATGTTAGAAGTGAAAAGAAAAAGGGATGCTGCCGAAGAAGGCGTATCTTACTGTAAAAGACGGTGATGGCAATGCCCAGGAGGCCGGCGAGGACCAGCCGGATGGCTGATGACAGTTAGCAAAGAACGCGAAGGAAGAAAGACAGGGAATTCTTACTTTGACGTGAAGGCATTTTGGATTAAAGGGTTGAATGATCGTGAAAAGAGAAAAAAAAAAAAAAAGTAAAGAAT
The DNA here is from genome assembly GCA_019925685.1 of Ceratocystiopsis sp. VPRI43766. Lineage (NCBI taxonomy): Eukaryota > Fungi > Ascomycota > Sordariomycetes > Ophiostomatales > Ophiostomataceae > Ceratocystiopsis > Ceratocystiopsis sp. VPRI43766. The sequence goes on along the minus strand of JADHKF010000030.1, from coordinate 149,462 downwards.
GTCGTGAATATTAAATCAAACTGACCAGCAGTTGATGATGCAAGGAAATCGAAAGAAAAAAAAAAAAGAAACAAAATCACAATAAAACGAATGCTGTCGTTCTGATTCACTCAGCTCCTGTGAGATAAGAGACTCTGTCTGTCTTATATACATTTTCTGTCCTATTTTTTTTATTTCTTCTCCTTCTCTTTTTGACTTCTCGCTCTGTGTTTTCGTTTCGTCGCTTCTCATCCACCCGTTGTTCAGAGGGCCGACCCCGGCCCAAACAGCGACCCCCATCCCCGTCTCAATTGCCGCCGCGCGCATACGCCAAAAATAAATACAGCGACCACCTGGAATTAAGCGCGCTCTGCGCTTCCAGCGCCGGGGCCCGCGTGTTTCGTCGCTGGCAGTCCTGTAGGTTGCGCATCGGCTCATTGGCCTGGCTTTGTCTATTTTTGCTCTTCCCATGTTTTCTACTCGTAGGCCACAGGCCACGGCCAGCACGCCAGACCGCCCTATGCCGGTCTCTCACCTGGACACCCACTTCGATATGCCTGCTGCAAGATACGGGTACAGCCCGCGTGCTTCTACACTACCATGGTACGATATGGTCTTGCGTTGCTATTGAGCGCCACGCATGCAGGGCAGACGGGAACGTAGCTCCAGCATCCTTGCAGATACGTCTGCAGGAACAAACACGGATGCTGCTGGTGGGTATCTAAAGGAGACAGAGGAAAACAGCAAAATACATGGAAACCTCCCCCCGTTCACCTTTTCTTCGACCCTGATCGCCGCGGCGGTGCCGACGGGCATTCCATCGCCTTGTGGCCGCTGCGCCCGCACCGGTGGCACTTCATGCTGTTCTGGCCGCCCTGCGACGAGAGCGACGTGAGCTGTTTCAGCTTGGCCGCCTCCTTTTTCCGCGCCTTTTCCTTGTCCTTCTCTGCTGCGGCAGCCGCCTTGCGGCCCGCCTTCCCGCCGCTGGGCCGTTGTCCGTTTTCGGATGCTGGCTCGTCGTCGGTACTCGTCGTGGTGGTCGTTGTCTGGGATGGGGGTCAGCAAGGAAACAAGGCCAACAAGAGATAACTAGCAACGCACCTCCTTCATATTGAACCGCATGATGCCGGGCTTCATGGTGTTCACCAGCCGTGACAGGTTGCCGCCTCCGTTGCTGCGGTCTTCGGCTGCTGTTGCTGTTGCTGCCGCCGCCGCTGCGGCCGACTCGGTCGCGTGGCTGTCAATCTCCGCATAGCCCACGCGCACCACAGAAAACGGCATCCGTGTCCGTGCCGCGCCCGATGCCTCTGTTCTCGCTGCCAGCTTGGCCGCCACGTGTGGCGGCAGCGGCGCGTTCCATGTCCAGTGCTCGTCGCCCAGCTCGGCCGCGCGCTTGGCAACGGCCTCCTGCCGCCGCCGCTCCTCCTCGGCCAGCGACGCGCGCATGGCCGCTTCCATGTCGGCGGCCGTGGTGGATGCCGCGGCCGCGACGCGTCGCCGCTTGGCGGACGAGGGCGAGTCGTTGTTGCCGCCGTCGTCGCTGTTGTCGTCTGCATCGCCATCGCCATCGCCATCGTTGTTGTTTCTGCCATCATCGCCACCGTCCCGTCGCCGTTTCTGGCTGGAGCGCCCCGAGGCATCGATTTGTATCATACTGCTGCTGCCCGCCGACCCGGGTGTGGATGGTGCCGACGCGTCGCCGGGCCCGAGCCGGTTCATGAACTTCATCGCCAGCAGCCGCGACGTGGCCGAGCGCTGCGGCGTCACCTTCGGTGAGCTGTGTGGTGGACCCATGGTTGCTGATTGTGGGATGGATGTGAGATGGATGTGGAAGGATGCGGCAAACCTGCAAAAGTCGAATGTTTGCACAGCAAAAGCTCACAGCCTGAGAAAAAAATCCCCGATAAGATAGAGCAGAGAGAAAAGTGGGACCCAGTTGCGTTCAGGACTTTGGTTGATCCGCTGGCAGGCGCTCGGACGCTCGGACCACCTGTGAACCGAGAGCGGGCGGGCCCAACCAACCGGAGGCCTGGCATTTTGCATTTCCGATTTTGGCGGCTGTCCCAAAGCTTCAAGGCCTGATCAACGAACCACCCTCCGCCCTCGCATCGAGCGACAATTGACCCCTGTCTCTACGCCCCTTTTTCGTCCCTTATCTCGACAATGCTGTTTGTGCGAGCCGCCGGCCCGCTGCGGCTGGCCCGCCACGCCGCCACCGCCCGGACTGCCGCGCGGGCGTTTTCGGTCACGGCCGGCCGGCCCAGCAGCGACGACGCCACCACGGCCACGGCCGCCCCGGTCGCGACGGCCACCGCCGAGGTGTCGCCCCCGGCTACGACGACGCCCTCGACCAAGACGGCCGCGCTCCCGCAGGCGCCCAACCGCGCCGGCGTGTGGACGCGCAGCCAGCAGCCGCGCGAGACGGCCATGACGGGCCCGCGCTTCGAGCAGACGGACTTCTCGCTGCAGCCGCAGCCGTACTCGGCCATGGAGCTGATCCACCAGCAGCCGGTGCGGTGGACGCACGAGCGCGTCGTGTCGTGCGCCGGCGCGCCCGGCAGCGAGGGCCACCCGCGCATCTTTATCAACACGGACAAGCCGCAGATTGCCGTGTGCGGCTACTGCGGCGTGCCCTATGTATGTTTTGGGCAGAGCGATTTCCTGCACGGGCGAGCGTTTTTTTACTGACGTGTTTCTTCTCCAGGCCAACGAGCACCACCGGGCACACCTCGAGTCGCTGCCGCAGACGTCGTACCCGCTGTCATGAGCATGCTGCGGATCGCCGGGTTTGCGGGTGTGCGGGTTTGGTTTCGGTTTCTTTTCTGCGCTGGCATCCTTGCATTCGATGCTTCTCGTCTCTCTTTGCCCTGTGGCCCGGGAGTGTATGTACATACGATAAACTAAGAAGACAAAAACGACAAAAACGATGCTCAGGGAGGCCGCGTCGGCCGTACCCTTCTGAACGTGCTCGCAGATGAGACGGATCATTCGAGTAGCAACCTCAAGAAGGTCTCGGCGTCTCCGCCTTGATTCTGTTCCCTTTCACCGCAAGTGTGCCTGCCGCGTGGGAGGCAACCGGCAACACAACGCGTTCGTCGCTTGTGTATGCGTCACGTAAAGTGTTGCACGGCGCTTCGACCTTGGCCTTTTCGTAGAAAAGGACCGACTAGACAGGCGTACATGGGCCATGACGGGACAGGGGTCTATGTATTTCTCTGTAAACACACTCTATTACACTCTATGTTTCTTCGATTTTTTCTTCAAATCCTCCTCTCCCTTCCGACAAAACCATATCCCCCCATCTACCCTGTCAGGCCGGTAATGTTGGCCAGGACGGGGCCTTTTGTAAAGTAGCCAATGGACTCGTCACTGCTGTGCTGAAGGGTCAGGTTCAGTATAGCCTCGGCGTACGTCTGCGCATAGACGTAGGGTGGTCCCCATAGGCTGTAATGTCAGCAATGGGCAATAAAGAGCCAGATGAACAAGCTAGGATGCCTACCTGCTATCCTTGTAGAAGTGGCTGATGAACAACGTCATGTTCTCCGGGCCCGCAAAGGCGTTGACGCGCATTTCAAAGACGGATGGGTAGCGGTAGGTGCAGACGACAAAGTTGGAGTCGTCAAAGTTGTTGTTGGCGCCCTGTGTTGTCGTCTTGCCGTCCCAGTCCCAGGTATAAGCACAGGCGCAGGAAGAGACATTGTTCTCGGAGACCGAGTTCGGATCAAACCAATTGACTGAGGAGGCATGGTCAGTATAGAGCTTTTTCGTTTCGACAGAGAATCCAGCAACTTACACTTGATGCTGCAGGAGTACAGACTGGCCGTGTCGTTGCGAGAACAGTCCAGGCAGGCGTCGGTGAGTTGGAATGGAAGAAAATTGAACTGAGCATGGTCGATAACCGAGTGACCGGCATGGTTGGGATACTGAATTGGAAGACGGGCGCCCTGAAAGTCTGCGTTGAAGACAGGACTGGCGGTGGATGGTGCCGGGAGAAGCAGTGCCGCCAGGACAGCCGACCAGGATCGTAGAGGGTACATGATCGTAAAGGTGGAGGATCGGCTGCTGTGTGGGCAAAACCAATGGTGTAAAAAAGACAGAATATCGAATGGAACAGCAGCGAAGATAAAAGAAGAGAAAAGAGAAAACAGGCTTCTTTCAGTGGATGACGTGTAAGCGTTCAAGGAGATGCGCAAGGGAGGAAGCAACACGGGATGGCTCTTTCCTTATAAGACGGGAGTGCAGGGCGTTTTATGGAGTCTCGGGACGATCAATGCCGAGATGGTGTTCTCATTATAACATGTGCTGAGCTACAAACGGGATCAACATACGGTGTGCTTCAATGGAGCCAGAAACAGACAAGCAGCAAGCTGGAGCTGCAGACTGCTCATGGTAGGACCGTCCAGTATATCGAAGTGGCACAAGGTTGTGGACAAAGAGGCCAGAGAAAGAAGCGGTAAGGAGCCAAGAAATACGGGACGGTCATTCATTTAGCGAACAAAAATAGTAAATAGTATGGGTAAACGGGTGCCTGCTTGCTCGTGGCACGTGTGCCAGGTTGGGGCGCAGGCTGATCACACAGCTGCCCGGAAGAACCATCCTTCACCGTAGCAGACACGAGCTGAACGGGAAGAAGCATGGCGGTGAGATGGAAACAAAAGAAATAGCAAGGCATAAATGAGGAGAGGGAATACGGGAGACTGGGCAGTGTCTCAGCTATTTTCATTGCATTCTATACTTCGTTTGTTGACCAAAGATCGTCGGGCTGGGTCTGAACAGCGTAGGAATTTAAATGTCCACTCAACCGTTGGTGGAAAGAGCTAGAGAGTACGATCTAGACATGCTATGCAGGGAATGTAGCTGGTAAGACAATCCTGCAGTACATAGTTTCCGAGAGTTCTCTCTGGCACAAAACCGTTGGGTGGCTGGCTTGATTTGTCGTGAATGAGGACATGCCTGAACACTCACCAACACTGGAAAACGTCTTCAAGTCGAAATGAAACAAGATCAGATGGTGGACAGTGGCTAACAACACCGATTCCACGCCAATTATCGTGGTGAGGTGCATACGCGTCGACGGCAAGTCTTCAAATCCTATACTATACTTTACAAAGCTTTTGCTATACCTGCCAAGTCCCTTAAAGCATCTACAAAATCCTTAGTTAGACGTAAAGTAGCCGTGAAATCAAAAAGAAAAGTACGTGAATCACCTCTTTTCAGCTAAAAGCTGTGGCAAAGAGTGTCCCGATTTACATATATATACTTGACCACCTTCAATCTTCTCGATAAAGCAGCCAGAATCCAGAAAATCATCAATCACCACCGGTCTTCGCATCACTTCAAATACCGCTATCTTTTCGTTTCTTGCACTTCTTCTGCTCTCTCTCTCTTCGTTCAACTATTTCAAACGTGAAAAGGACGTCAGCTGCTCCGTTTTGATTATGGCTTACCTCGACTATCAAAGTGATGATGAAAGCTGCGACGAAAGTCAAGAGTATGACGAAGTTAGCAACTCCAGTGAAAGTTGCAACTCTGACGATGAAGGCCAAGACTCGAGCTGTATTGGTGATGCCTCTGATGCCGAAGACAGTGGTGATGCAAACACAACCTTTGAGTCGTGGATAGCAGGGGCCAGTAACCCAATTATCACTTGGGCTTCAGCACGCCGCAAGTCGCCACCGTCCTCTTCACCATCGTCTTCGCCACCGTCGCCGCCGCCGTCACTGCCTCCGTCACCGTCTTCCGATACTGTGACCGAGAACCTCGATAGCGAACAAGAGCACAAGAGGAAGCCACAGCAAGATCCGAAGCCGGACCAAAAGCAGAAACGGCCTCGCACACTCTTGCCCATTGACAAAGACCGGACGGTTGTGCAGTACACAGTGTTCCGGACGCGTCGGTCTGCACAACGTGCTGTGCCAGAGGACAAACCAAATAATGGCCAGGACGCCAAACCAAAGGACGGTGGTGGCAGAATGGGTCTCTTTGTTGGTGCAAAGACTGTTCGGGTGGCATCATTTGTGGACAAGCACCGCGCCAACAAGCACGCAGCAGAGCTCCTACGCGGCCAGTGGACACCGTCAGCGCGGCGTGTGGAACTGGACTGCGACGACAAAGACCCGGACCGGGACGGCATGTTCTCAGGGTATATTGAGCTGGCATCGGGTGCTGCCATGTCAGTATATGTAGGCCGCGAGACAGTGCCGTTTGGCGAGACGGAGCTGGCGGATCACTTCAGACCTGGCGAGGAGGAGGAGGAGGAGGAGGAGGAAGAAGAAGAGGAGGATGAGGACAGCGACAGCAACAATGTTTTAAGACAGGACTACGCAGAGCTTCTCTTGCGACCTCGGTACGACGTGTTTGTGTTTGTGCGGAGGCCTCTAGATGGCATGGAAGGCCATTACGAGGTGCAGGTATACGACGAGGACGCCGAGAGCGCTGAGGCAGAGAGGCAACAGGAAGAGAGCAGTCCAGACTTGTGCGATAGCAGCAGCGACAACGACAGCAGTGATACCGAGGCGGAAGAGCAGACAAAGAGAGCAAAAAAAGCGCCGCCATCGTCGCCGATATTCTCGCAGTCACCGACATCGCCACTACCACCACCGCCGCCGCCGCCGCCGCCGTCGCCACAGCCGGACATGCACTGGGTACCGCATCATGAGGGCTCCTTCACGACGCTCGACATGGCCTGCCGCCGGCTCATGGAGGCTTTTGCCGAATGGACGCGTCCGCCAGAGCCACCGCGGCTGGACGCCGTGATGTATTACCGCAACGTGCTGAAGCCGTGCATTGCCGAGCTGGCGCAACGTCCTACTGCGGTCTGCGACAGCGAGAAAGAGGAAGGCGAGGACAGCGCGGATGGCAACGTTGTCGAGATACAGTGGTCGCCGGTGCCACAGCTGCGGTACGCCTACGATACGATTACGGCGACGGTGGTGAAGAGCCAGGTGCAGGGGCCGCTGGACCTGACAGGGGCATTTGGGAGGGCGTGAGCATGGCCAACTTTGTTGTCTTGGTCCATTTAGCAGTTTCAATTACACAAAATTAACCTTGACCGCTGTGAACAGAAAAAAAAAACAAACATGCAAAATAGCAAAAAAGTACACCAAAAACGCCGTGTCCAGCTTTTCCGTCTACCGCTTCCCCTTGGCCTTGAACGTCCGCAGCGGATTCCGCCCGGCCGCGCCGCCGCCGCGGGCGCCGCGGCGGCCGGCGCCGGCGCTCCGCGCGTAGAACTTGCCCTTGCGGCGGTCGTGGCGGCCGCGGCCGCCGTCCTGGCGCCGCAGCGGCACGAAGCCGACGGCGTCGGCGGTCAGCGCGTTCTTGCCGTCGTTGGGCAGCAGGTACTCGGGCACGTGCTTGAGGTGCGACTGCGTGCGCATGGAGCGCAGGTGCATCTCGGCGTCGTGGCGCTGCACCAGGTGGCGCAGCTCGTCCGGGTTCTCCTCGAAATGCCGCTTGAGCTTCTCGCTCTTGAGCAGCTCCTGCCGGATCTCGCGCGTGCGCGCCTCGCGCACGGCCACCTTGGTCACGGAGCGCAGCGCGTCGTTCATGCGGTAGCGGAACGCCTCGACCTGCTTCATGTCAAAGTCGTACGGCCGCACCGTCTTGCCCGCCTTGGCCTGGTGCCGCACAATGCGCGCCAGCACCGCCTCGTCGCGCTCCGCCGTCGCCACCGTCGTCGGCATGTGCTTGCGGTACAGCGCCGCCGGCACCACAAACGACAGCGCCATGCCCGTCTGGCCCGCCCGCGCCGTGCGTCCGATCCGGTGCGTGTACGACCGCGACGACGTCGGCAGATCAAAGTTGATCACCGCCCGCACGTTCTTGAAGTCGATGCCGCGCGACACGCCAAACTCCCGGTCGCGCCGCGGCGCCGCGCCCTTGCGCTTCTTGCTCTTCTTCTTGGCCGGCTGCTCGGCGTCGGCATCGTCGCCCTCCGTTTCCTTCTCCTTCTCGTCGCCCTCCTTCTTCTCCTCCTCGTCGTCCTGGCCCTCCGTCCCCAGCAGCTCGTTCTCGTCTGACGCAATGATAATGTCGTACACGTTGCGGTTGAACTCCTCGATGCAGTGCAGCCGCGAGTTGACCGGCAGCTCCGAGTTGAGAATGCAGCACCGGATGCCAAACTGCTCAAAGAACAGCTTGAGCCGGTAGCACCGATCCACGTCCGCCACGAACACGAGACACTTGCCCGTCACCAGCTTGAGCTTGAAGATGATGTAGGCCAGCAGGAACTTCTCGTCCTCGCCGCACTTGACCACGTACTGCGTCACGCCCTCGCCCTCGGCCTCCTTCTCCTCCAGGTTGAGCACCGTCGGCTCGCCCCGGAACAGCAGGCCCCGCAGCGTGTCGACCTCAGGCGACAGCGTCGCGCTCATCAGAATCGTCTGCACCCCCGCCGGCAGCGCCGTCGCCAGGTGCTCCAGGTCCTCGCGGTACCCGTACGACAGCACCAGGTCCGCCTCGTCCAGCACCAGGTGCGTGAGCCGGTCCAGCGTCAGGAAGGGCGCGCTGCTGCCGCCGCCGCCGCTCACGGCGTGCCAAGCGCGCGCCGGCGTCGACACCACAATGTCGGGCGTGCCGGCCAGCAGCGACCGCAGCACCGCGTCCGACACCTTGTCCGTCAGCTTGACCGCCGACACGTCCTTGGCGCAGAACGACGTGAACTGGCCAATGGCCCGCGTCACCTGGTCGGCAAGCTCGCGCGTCGGCACCAGGATCAGCGCTGCCGTGAAGGGCTCTGCTGCCGCCGCCGCGCTGGCCTGCTTCCGCTTCAGGATCGCCTGCAGCACCGGCAGCAGATAGGCCGCCGTCTTGCCCGAGCCCGTCTTCGCCTTGGCCAGCACGTCGTGGCCGGCCAGCGCCACCGGGATGGCCTTTTGTTGCACAAGTGTCGGTTTCTCAAACTGCTGCCGCGCCACGGCCTGCATCAGGCGCGGCTCGAGGCCCAGCTGGGCAAACGAGAGGGCGCCATCGCCTGTTGTTGTTGCGGCAGCCGTGGCTGCTTCTGCCGGCTGCTCGGTCGACGGCTGTGCTTTCGCATCGGTCAGCTCCGTTCCCGCCGCTGTCTGTGTATCGGTATCGCTGTGCTTCCGTTTCATGTTGATGGATTGTGTCGTGTGTGCGGAGGAAGAGAAAGGTCGACGATTGTCGTGAGGCGGGTGGATTCTACTTTTTTCTTCTTTTTTCTTTTTTTTTTTCTGCCTGTTGGCTGGAAATTTCTTATCGTAGCTTATCGGCGCCACCGCCTTTCGAGTCACGTGCGCGATTTCTACTACCACATCGCGATACTCCCGTCGTTTCAGGGCCTGCATCGGGCCGGCAAGCCAAGTTTTGTATCGCTTACGAGTCGTCCGTAAATAACTACGACATGCATGTCAAGTGTTTTCTCTCCCTGGCGTCCTCCTGCGCCCTCCTGTGCCCTCCTGTGCCCTCTTGCGCTTGTGAGACATTTGTCGACCACGCACGCGGTCGCCGTTTGCCACTTACGGAGTAAAAGACGGAGTATACCTCGGATCGGAGTCTGATCGTGCATCCTCTGCCAACAATAATAACGGCCTCTGACAAGTAATATCGCTCACATGCACTGTCAAAATACATCCCTTGCATGGCATCAGTCCTTAAGTTGGCACCTGCAGCGCTTGTTTTCACTGGCCCGTGCGCTGAAACAACCAGCATTGTTGCTGGGGCAACTGCTGTGCGCTGCGGGGGGCTGCGCCGCACTACGTTGGCGCCTGCCTTGTTTACATTTCCTCGAGGTTCCTTCCCCGATAGCGCACAACCCCCTCTTTCCCTAAATACCTTGCCCGCAGTCTCTTTCATTCCGGTTGGACACATCCGTGTTTTTCTTCCGCTATAGCTGTGTCTTTCGTTCTCTGGAATTTTGTTCCCCTTTCTTCCTCTCATTCTTTCTGTCCACGCATTTCATCAACGAAGCATCTTACAGCATTATTGAAACGGAGCTTTCTCTTATGCAATCAACTGCTTGGCGATACAATCGTGGAGCATCGCCTTACAATCAGCGCTTTTCGCACCTTTCTCTTATTGGTTTTTCTCCTTCGCAGAAGCTCTTGGCTTCTCCAGTCTTGTGCATTCCTCCCGCTCTGGGCGTTCACCCAGTCGCCCCGGCGCTGAGAAGCACCGCATCGCATTGTTTGTTCAAGATACTCTGCTGCTTCTACAATGTCGGAACCTGTAAGCAAACAATCCGTCTCTTAACATTCAGTGTCGCTTCTTGTGTCCTAACGAAAACACTCAGGTGCATCCCCTGCGCATCACCAAGAACACCGGCCCCATGGCGTCACCGCCCAAGAGAAACAGCGCCATCCCGCGCCCGCTCTCGGAGATCTCGCCCTCTGAGATGCGCCGCAACTCCCCCAGCTGGACACAGACAGCAAAGGTTCGTGCACTTTTCGAGGACTGCCGTCTGTCACTTGCAGTTGTCTAACACAAGCCGTACTTCTATAGAAAATGGGGCTCAACATGGACTCGTCGCCTTTCCAATCTTCTCCTCTCGACGCCACTACGTCACCCCGTCTGTTCTGGCAAAACCGCAACGGCTTCGGATCTGAGAACACGTACGACGGCGGCCGCTCAGGCTCCCCTTCGCCCACGCGGCGCTCATCCATCGAACGCCTCCAGAAGGCGTCGCGCGTCAAGAACAGCAGCATTCTTGCCTTGGAGCAGAAGAACGAGTACGATCCCACGCGTCTTCCCAGAGTTGAGCGTCCCCTGGCCAAGGTCCAGCAGAACGCCTACGGAGGACTGGGCATCGTGAGCCCGCGCACCGGCCACGAGGGCAAGGGCCATCAGCGCACTGAGAGCAAGACCAACATCCCGCGCTACAGCCCTACGAAAATGTCATCGTCCACGTCGTCTCTTGATACTTCTGATCAGGCTTCGCGCCAACTGGAGACTGAGACAAATCATCAAAGCGTCACCCCAACGGAGGCCGCATCCCCTGCCAACGCCAAGAATGAGCCGGAGCAGGCATCGCCCATCAAGTCGTCGCTGGCAAACCGCTTCAAGAGCAGCTACAACGAGAACGGCGACTATTGCATGGAGTACGACCCAGCAAGCTGCCCATCACCGCAGCGCAACGCGAAAAGCGTCACGTTTGATGCCGCCCCGCCGCAGGTGAACGAATATGAGATGGCCACCCCGGACCTGTCTTCTATTGGTAGCAACTCGCGGGAGGGCAGCTACGAGCTGGACGATGATGATGACGACTATGACGACTATCATTACTTCTCCGGCGCAAACGGCCAAGAGGACAGCTTTGACGCCTCCTTGGAGGATACCGACAAGACGCCCGTTGTTGGGCCTGATGACTGGTCGCATGACAGTCCCAATGGCCGCCGTGGCCGCATGTATGAGGAGAGCCCCATGCCAGAGATTCACCCAACCTCTGCTCTGGGACACGACAATGCCTGCAACTCGTCGGGATCGGGTGGTGACCACAGACCTCTGCCGCCACTGCCGGGCATGATGCATGCACGCAGCCAGTCGGATTCGTCGCCGGGGCTGTCAGCCACGGCCGATCGCATGGTCGGAGGCAGCCTGCGTGGTCTGCCTTCGCCTCCGCCGGCATCGACGATGAAGTTTGAGATCCAAAACATTGGCAACAGCAAGATGCCACTCGAGGAGCGCCTGCGCCTGATGATGCTTTCAGACGATGGCAAGACTGCGGCAGAACTGCAGAGGGAGCGCCGCATGAGACGGGCAGGTCCCAGAGACCGCACTAGCCAGACTCCGGAGCGTCAGACCCCGGAGCGCCAGACTTCAGAGCGCCAGACCCCCGAGCCTGAGATGCACGCACGCCAGGAAGAGGAGGACGACGCTGTAGGCGACCTGTCCGTTCTTGGCGAGTACCAGCTGCCCCCTCGCATCTCTCGGGAGTCTATCCTGCGGCGTGTGAACGGCGGCCTTGGCCAGGATCGTGAGTCAGACTATAACTTCTCGTCTCCCGCGCCGAGCTCGAGCCCTGAGCGTCGTCTTCCATTGGACCCGGATGTGCCAATTCCAAGCACGGAGCAAGACGAGGACAGCATCCTGCCAGATGATTCTATCCAGGAGGAGGATATCTATGACATCTCTCTTCCCGAAATGGCCCACAGTAATCACGCTGATGGTGTTCACGAAGGCCGCGAAGAGTCTGAGAGCGCATACTCTGAGAGCTGTGCCTCGCAGCCTGGCAAAGACGACAACGCTTCTGCTCCGCATGAGAAAACACCCGTCTTTGAGAGCGCATCTTCACACGTTGTTCAGGCAGACGACATCCACCAGCCTGAGATCCCCACGCTTGCTCATGAGGGTCGTCTTTCTATGGGCGACTCGCACCTCCTCAACATGGCAGAGGCGGCCGATGAGCCTACGCCAGAGCCGGAACAGGCCACCGCTGAAGCCGTTGCTCCGTTGCAGCGCCCTCAGACTCCCGAGCAGAAGTCTATGCCCAAGACGCTGTCTAAGCCGGAGTACGATGGCACTGGCTGGGGGGATGATGAGGAGTACGAGGAGGAGCCTAGCACACCTGACTCCGTCATTCACCATCCTATCCAACACGACGACGAGGATGACGACGTCTTCGAGGAGGAAGAGGTCGAGGAAGAGGAGGTTGAAATTCCAGCTGTGCCGGAACAGCTGGCAACCATCAAGGCCTCGGGGTCTAAGCTGAAGACACGGCCGTCTGCGACACCCTCGGATATTGAGGCCATGCGCGACGCTCGTCGCCATGTCAGTGGCGAGCATCCGGACGTGCCTCCCATTCCTGAGAAGCACCGGAACCGTCTGTCGCGCGATATGGGAGCCGACCCTATCTCGCAGACATCCGAGGAAATCTCTGGGGACCGATTCTTGGATCGTCACCCCAGCTTCAAGAACCATGGTCTGACGCTTGACCTGGATCTGGGTCTTAGCCTTGACCAGGACTTTGACCGGGTCATTGAGGCACAAAAGGTGGAGTCTTACGGCTATTCCATACCTACACCTACCCCCATGAGTCGCTCGACTCCTTTCTTGCCCTCTCCAGCGAGAGAGGTATCTGCCAACAACAAGTGTTCAGATACCGGCGGCAGTCAGACGATCAACAATGACTTACATGATACTAACATTGCTTTTCGTAAACAGCGCGGCTATCTTATGCGGCAAAACACTAAGCTTGTTGCCGCCAGCGACAAACACAGCGATGACTACCGGGGCGGTGCCCGTTCGGCCGGCAATTCACCCGTGAAGAAGGACCGTCCGCAATCGTGGACGGTGGAGCCGTGGACTGCCGATAAGCGGGCCAAGAGCCAGCGCAAGCGCTCCGTCCCCAGCGGACCAGTCCCGCCGCTGCCCGGCCAGGAAAGCAACGCTGCAGCTCTGAACCCGCTGGCGGAGGAAGAGATCACGCCTGCGGATGGTTCGAGCGAGGAGGGTGCAGAGCGTGGCCGTCTCTTTGTCAAGGTCATGGGCGTCAAGGACCTTGATCTGCCGATCCCCAGAAGTAAGTATCTGGAAGCATTAGTTGACGGTCTACTTGTTCTTGTCGAGACTAACGACGCATAGACGAGCGCACATGGTTCAGCCTGACGCTGGACAACGGTGTCCACTGTGTGACGACGGCATGGCTGGAAATGGCTCGGAACGCGCCCATTGGGCAGGAGTTTGAGCTTCTCGTCCCCAATGACCTGGAGTTCCAGCTGACGCTGAACGTGAAGCTGGAGAAGCCGGTCGTTAGGAAAGTTGCTCCGCCACCTCCAGTGAAGATTGCCCGCCCCAAGTCCTCCACCTTCAGCCGTGTGTTTGCCTCACCAAAGAAGCGGAAGGAGATGGAGCAGCGCTTCAAGGATGAGGAAGAGCGCCAGGCGCGTGAGCAGCAAGAAGCACAGGCGAAGCTGCGGAACACGCGTCCTACAGCTTATGATCTGCTGTCGCCGCTTGTGGCGGAGGACGGCAGCTTCGGGCGTGCGTACGTGTGCCTGAAGGAGCACGAGTCCCGCTGCTATGGCCGGCCGGCCATTGTGGACGTGGTCTGCTTCAACGAGTGGGCGACTGAGGAGGCAGGCTTCGCATGCAGCGTGAAGAGCAAGCGTGGCGATGGGGCCGTTGTCCGCCGGGCCCCGTACAAGATCGGCAAGCTGGAGCTGCAGCTGCTGTTTGTGCCGCGGCCAAAGAACGTGACGAATGACGACATGCCGAAGAGCATGAACTCGTGCATTCGGGAGATGAAGGCGGCGGAAGAGCGCCAGTCGCGCAACTGGGAGGGCCATCTAAGCCAGCAGGGTGGTGACTGTCCGGTATGTTTGCCTTTCTCGTCTTCTCTGTCTTGCTCTTTTACTAACAGTGAATCAGTACTGGCGGCGGCGGTACTTCAAGCTCGTGGGCACCAAGCTCACGGCGTACCACGAGGCCACGCGGCAGCCTCGGGCCACGATCAACCTGGGCAATGCGAAGCGGCTCATCGACGACCGCCGTGCCCTGATGGAGAAGGAGACGACGGCCAAGAACGGACGGCGGCGGCGGTCGGGCTTTGCGGAAGAAGAGGAAGGCTACATGTTTGTGGAAGAGGGCTTCCGGATCCGTTTCAACAACGGTGAGGTGATCGACTTTTACGCCGACAGCACGGCCGACAAGGAAGGGTGGATGAAGGTGCTGTCGGACGTGATCTCGCGTGACAGCACGGGCAGCGACGACGAGGGGTCGCGGGCGAAGAGCAAGTGGTGCGAGCTGGTGCTGAAGCGCGAGGAGCAGCTGCGTCGTCGCTCAGGAGGCCGGAGGGTGCACTCGCGGACGAAGAGCACACAGAACTGAGCCGTGGGGAGAAAACTTGGGTTGGCGAACGGTTGGCTGCATCCTTTTGGTTTTTGCTTTTTTTTTCTTTTGGTTCTTTTTTGGCTGGTTTGTTTGGGACGCCTTGCTTCGCGTTGTTCTCGGATTGTTTGTTCTTCGGGCTCTTCACGATGAACGAATGCCACAGAGGACCGCTGTGATGTTAAGGACTAATGCCGTCTACGACTGGGCCTGGAGCTCGTCATGTCAAGACGCCCGGGGTGTTTTGCGTGGAATTTCTTCTTTGATTGGATTTGTATTCGTTTTCCTCCTTTAGTTCTATCCGGCAATGGGACTGCATATCATTTCATATCTTTATCGTTCTTGCTGTCATGATGATGATGATGATGATGCTGCCTTCTTGTCTTGTTCTGCGTTCCAGGCAATGCACTCGTCGAGGCGGACGCCGGTGCCGCCGAAGCAGTCGAGGGCGCTGCCAATGGTCAGGTCGATGCGGCCGTTGCTGAGGCGGTCGACGAGGGCGAGGTCGTCGAGGTGGCGGGCGCCGCCGGCGTAGGTGATGGGGGTATGGAGGGCGGCGCTCCAGGCGCCGAGGGCGGCGACGAGGTCGGTGTCGATGCCGCGCTGCAGGCCCTCGACGTCGGCGGCGTGAACGAGGAACTCGCAGCAGTAGGGAGCGAGGCGGGCGAGGGTGGCCTCGGAGAGGTGGAGGTCGGTGAGCGTCTGCCACTTGTTGATGGCGACGGCCCAGGCGGGGGCGTCTGAACCACCAGCACCGGTACCGGCATCGGCTCCGGCGGCGGCGACGCGGCGGCAGCTGAGGTCGATGACGAGGCGGCGCGGGTCGCCGCCGAGGGCGGCCAGCACGGCGTCGAGGCGGGCCTGGCTGAAGACGTGGCGGCCGGTGGCCGGGTCCTGCTCGAAGAGAAAGGACGTGACAATGACCTTGTCGGCGCCGGCGGCGATCCACTGCGCGGCGTTGGTGTCGCGGATGCCGCCGCCGACCTGCAGGCCGCCCGGCCAGGCAGCGACGGCCTCGCGGGCGGCGGCCTCGTTGGCGGCGCCGCCGCCGAGCAGGATGACGTGGGCGCCGGTCAGGTTGTGCTGGCGGTAGAGGCCGGCGAAGTGGGCGGGCGGCAGCGACGAGACAAAGTTGGTCTGGAGACCGGCGCCGGTGGCGGCGGCGTCGAGGGTGCCGCCGACAATCTGCTTGACCTGGCCGGCGTGCAGGTCGATGCAGGGGCGGAAGCGGGTCATTTTCGTGGGGGGGAGGTGGGAGGGAAAGAAGTCGACGATGTTAGACAAGACTAGGGTTTGCCGACGGAAGGCTGTTTGCGCCGGTGTGCGGTTTGCGGAAGGCGGTGAGGACTTTTTGTGCGGCAGAATCTAATTTGGCCCGGCGATAAAAAAAAAAAAAAAAAGGGCGACACTGCTGATTTGCGGTGAACGCCAGCAATCAATGCACACGACACACGGAGTCGCACACACACACACACAATGGCGAGCGTCTTGGGAAAGCGGAAAAAGTCCAGCTCGGGGCTGGTAAGCAGGAAAAAGATTGAGGAAGTCGCGGCTGCAGCGCCAGCGGCGGCGGTCGACAGCACAGAAGACGGCGACGACGGTGACGACGGCGACCCGAACGCGGCGATCCAGGCCATCTTCCAACGGCACTTTGAGGCGCAGTTCCAGCCACTGGAGGACGTCAAGCCAAAGACGAAGAATAAGAAGAAGCAGAGCGAGGAGGGTGGCAAAGGCAAGAAGGCTAGGCGAGATGGCAAGAGTGCCGCGGATGACGACGACGACGACAGCGCCGACAGCGACGCCAACGCCAGCGATGCGACCGGCGCCACCGACAGCAGCTGGGACGGGCTCACCGACGACGAGGACGACGCCCAGCCCGCCGTCGAGGTGGTCGACTACTCGGGCGACATCCCGGGCGCCGTCGGCCGCGTGCCGAGCGATCCCACGACCGGCCTGAGCAAGCGCGAGCGCAAACTGTACTTGGTAGGTTTTTCCGCGTTGCTTGTTTGTTCATCTGGGTTCTTCCCCCCACTCACAAAGCAGTCTTCGCGCCCGCCGAACGCGTTTGACGATGACGACAACGATGCCGCCAAGAAACGCAAGCAGCGCCGCGGCAAGAAATCGGGCGGCGCCGGCAGCGACGACGACGACGACGACGACGCCGACCCGGCCGCCGGCCCGACCTACAAGGACGCCCCCGACCTGCTGGCCAACGACCTCGCCCTGCAGCGCCTCATCTCCGAGTCCCACCTGCTGGCCGGCGCCTTCCGCCTGCCGTCGACCGTGTCCACGTCGGCCGGCGCCGTCGCCGGCGCTGCCGGGTCCGCCGGCGCCACCGCGCCCGCCGCGCGCCCCTTTGCCGCCGGCCGCCTGCGCCAGCGCACGACGGACCTGCGCATCCAGGCCGTCGCCCACAAGGGCCGCGGCGCGGCCGGCGCGTTTGCGCCCTCGTCGTCCTCCAAGGCGTCCTCCTCCAAGGCGTCCTCTTCCTCCCCGCTCCTCCTCCTCCCCACCGCCCACGCCAAGGACAGCATCTTCACCCAGGCCAAGATGCCCATGGCCCAGCGCAAGGGCATGACCGCCGCCGCCGCGTCGCGCGAGGCCAAGCGCCGCCAGGAGGCCCGCGAGAGCGGCATCGTGCTCGAGCGCCCCGCCAAGAAGGCCCCCGCCAAGCCCGCCAAGGGCGACCGCCACCTGCTGCGCGCCGTCGATGCCCCCGCCGTCGGCCGCCTGCGCGGCTCCGAGCTCAAGCTGCGCGACCGCGACATCCGCGCCATCGAGGGGCCGCGCAAGCATGCCGGGCCCAAGAAGCGGAGGTGAGGCGGCTGCCGTTGCTGGTGCTTATGCTCTATACACAAATACAAACGCTTTTCCTGTTTCAAAGACACATTGGACGAAATGGTGTATATATAAAAAACTACAGATGCATAGCCACCACATTCATCCGTTTCACTCGCATGCAAAGTGTTTTCCCTATGGCGCAGGCTACCCGTGCCTACTTTTCCGACGCCACGCTTCCTCGTCTAGTTGTGGGGAGGAGCGCAAGAAAGAACTCGCAGATGAGAAAAGAAAACGGTCCAATGCAGTAAAATCACGCTGACGACATATGCAAAGAAGAAAAAAAGAGTTCCAAGGAGCCACAGCGGCCGTTAAAACGCTCGAGAAAAGTCAAAAAGTCATGTCCCATGACGGGGGGGAGGCCCCCCGAAGGCAGAAGAAAAAAGACAAAGAAAAAAGAACAATAAACACAAAGAAAAGCAAGGACTGAACAGGAAACAAAAACCAAATGAAAATGAAAAAAGGAGGTAGTAATAATACAGTTTCGGTTCGTCGTCTGCTCGTCGCACCAAGGCACATCACATCAACGCTGTTGTGTTCACAGACAGCGGTTGGCTGAGCGTCATCGGCATGCTCAGCGTCTGCAGACTGTTGTAGGAGGCGGCTGTTGTGGACGTTAGGCTGTTGTTCACAACCGAGCCCAGTGATGCAGCCATGTAGCCGTTCTCGGAATTTGGCGACGCCTCTTCGACGGAACCAAGCTGGTCTTCGCCAGAGAACTCCTCCTCCTCCTCGCCCGAGAGAGAGAACCCTCCCTCGCCGCCCTCGCTGCGATCGTGCGTGCGCTTGTGTCTAGTATGGAGTTAATAATTGAACGAGAAGGGGAATGTAGTTTATATAATGTGAAACGTACTGTGCCAGGTTGTCGGATCTGGAGAATGCCTTGCTGCAGAAAGGGCAGATGTAAGGTCTTTCCTGGGTATGTGTTCTCACATGACTGTAGAGCGGAAAGTTAGATCGGGTGGTTGATGATATCGGTCTTCTGCAAGGAAATCTTACCGCTTGAGGTGCTCTAGCCGCTTGAAAAGACGACCACAGGTCGGGATAGGGCACGAGTGAGACTTCTGAGGGTACGGTGCCAGCTCCATAACAGTGGCAGACCGTGCTCTCCGAATAACACCAGCGCCACCCCCGGTTGGCATAGCCGGCCGCCGCTCATCACTCGTCGACGCCGCCGTGTTGGATCCCGGCAGGTCTCCGTTCGTCATCTGGCTAAAGTTTTGTTGCTGCAGCGACATTTGTGCGGGAACTGGGCTGCCCTCAACGGTAGACAGAGGCGTGCCATGCCGTGACATGTCGATGAGGTCCTTGTGCTGCTGGCTGGTCAGAGACATGGTGGAGTTGCTGTACGTCAAGCCAGGCGGCGAGTTGTCCAGCGACTCGTCTCCTTCCGCCACAGGGCCGACCGAAACGGAGACCGAGCGGCGAAGGTCAGAGGGACGGTGCACAGCCGCGCTAGCTGCAGCAGTGGCTGCAGCAATGCCTGCCATGCCAGGCGGGATCGACGAGCGGCGTCTGCGTTGCTTGTATGTCGGAGAACCCTCAATGACCGGCGAGTAGACGTTGTTAGCGCTGTACCCGCGGGAGAACTGCGGCGCAGCCAGGTTGGACGGCGGAAGCTGCATCACGCCGTTCAGGCCGTTGACTGCAGCGTTCAGATGGTCCGGAATAGCCGTGTACAGGCCGGTCTCCTCGTTGGCGATATAGGCAGGCTCCGAGGTGATGCCAGTCGCCAGTTGCGGCGGCGTCAGAGGCTCGAAAGAGATACCGCGGTTGGCATAGTCATCGTACTGCGATGAAACAAAAGACGGGGCCGGCGAGTATTCGAGAGCATACGCAGGCATCGAGGCGTGGCGCTGGTGGCTTGCTGCTACTGGAACGCCGTTCTGGTTGTACTGGATGCGAGCGAAGTCCGGTTCCCGCTTCATCATATGCTGGGGCATCTGTTGCGGCATGGCAGGTGCCATCTGAATGCCGGCCGTCGTAAAGGGAATCATGGCGTCCATACCATCGGTGGTCAGAGGCGCCATAGTCTGGGGGATCATCTGCGGCGGGGGCATCGAGTCCACAGCACGCAGGACGGGAGACGCCGCCTGCGACTGGGAAAACGACACCGGCTGAGCGTTGAAAGCAGACGAGTTGGCCTGCTGGGCCTTGGTGAGCTGGTCGTAAAGCGACTGGGACGAGTCGTACTGGAAGGACAGAGCAGGCTCGCTGACGGCGACGGTAGTGGCCTCCTGATTCATCTTCTCGCGCTTCAGATCGCGCTCAAGGGCATCAAGGAACAGGCGATCATGCGGCACGCTGTACCAGTAGAAGACCTTCTGCTTCTTTTGTGTCCGGATGCAGTTGTTCTTGTAGAGAAAGTCGAGGAAGGGGCTCTTGGGCTCCTCAAGCGACGCGTCGGTGCCGGACTTCAGGTTGCGCAGGTCGGAAAAGATGCCCTCCTCGAACTTCTTGGAGTTCTTAACGGGGCGGCCAAAGGCCTGGAAGCGGAAGGACAAGCATCGCACAATATCGGTGCCCGAAATGTGGAAAAGGTTGTTCCTATGCGAAGCCCACCAGTTAGAGCTTTCCTTCAAACTGAGACAGGTCATCAGGCAGGAGGGGAACAAAAACACACCAAAGCACGCATGACACGTATTCGCCAGTCGGTAGCAGAAACCGACGAATGTACTGGTCCGGTTGCCAGTCAACTGGCGCCGAGATAAGGAAGTATTTCACTAGACAAAAGAGTCAGCATGTGTCTCTGAGTATCCATGGTTTTGTCTCCGCAGTGACTTACAGTTGTCGACCTGCTGCAATGCCACCTGTGCGTCGTGTGGCAGAGCTTGCTGGGCCTCGGTGCTGAGCATGAACGTTTCTGGTTTTTGTGGTGCCATACCAGGCGCCATGCCGGCGTTGTGTGCGTACATCTTGGGCGCTTAAGCACACAGATGCTGTAAAATATATAATAAAAAAATGTGAAAGTATCGGGATGGTTTGTAGACAATCCAGTTGTTGCAAATGCACCAGAGTTTGACAAAAGAGATGTTATCCAAAATCGGAATGGGAGATCGGGAAGACTGGTTCAAAGGCACTGCCTCCACGTGTAAATTCGAATCGGTGGTATGCAACGCTGTTGCGGCTGGGTAGATGATGTGTTGTTCAATGCGGTGCAGAGAGGTAATATTCGAGGCCAGCCCGAACGTATGCGACAGTTCCGTTGCGTCAAGCAGAGAACTGATAAAAAAGGAATGTTGCCGGTGCACTCGCCAGGAGTGTCAAGGGAGGGGATGGTCGCCAAGAGAGGTTGGGCTGTCCGTCAGTCGGAGGCCTGCCGGTCGCGGCGACGACGAAAGAGTCGTGATGGTATGTCTAGGCCGTCCGGGTATTTTGAGCCCAAGCCTGTCGTCGAGAAGGCTGGATGAGGGGGAAGCAACAGGAGACGGGTGAAGCAAAATAGGAAACAAAAGGTAAGTAACAAAAAATCCCCGTTTGGTAAGGTGAGGTAGAAAATAAAAGGGGGGGTTCTGTTCTGTCGCAGACCCTTGGAAGTGAAAGAAACGAGGGGGGTAGGAGAAGCAAAGAGAGAGAAGAGAAAGGGAGAGGTAAGAAAAGAGAGAACCTCCTGCACGCGTTGAGGGGAGAGAAAGGAAAAGAAGAAAGAGGGGGGGAGAAAAAAAGGGAGAAACAAGGGAACTATTAAGAAAGAGCAGAGGAGAGGGTCGATTGAGGAAGGAGCGAGCGGACGGGTGGGTTTAAGATGGGGGGGTTGACAGAGAGCCTAAAAGGAAGGAACAAGGGAAGGGACGCGCGAAGAGGAAAAGAGGAAGAAGAGCGGGCGCATCGACCCAGGGAACGGACCAGGGTTGACTGGCACGACTGGCTACGGAGAAGGCAAGCGACCAGAAGTGACAGGGGGGGGGTGGGCGACGGAAAGAGCGGCGCTGTGGTCGGAGTACAACGCACGAAGGTATTTATCGTGTGGGTGGGGAAGCCTGAGCAAAGAGCAGGGGGGGCAGAGAAAGAGCAGCAGTTGCTGCTATCTGGCGCCCTGAGCGGGAGCGGCAAGGGTTCTTCCTTTTTTACTGAAGCGCATGTGCACTACGGGCGTCCTGCGAGAAGGGAAAACAACAGCGGAATCGGGGGATCGGGCGAAGAATGACGGTTTGTTGATGGCCTGGCGCGCCAGGAATGCGGTGAGACAGCTGCGGGATGGGGCCAGAAGTATTACCGACCGGCGGGAAGAGAAACAAAATCGAGAGACAGAAAAGGAACGACCGAGACGCGACGCATGCCCGTCGCGAAAACGGTTGGATCTGGGCTGGTCTGAGCTGGGCGCTCGCTGTGTTGGTTGCGGTAAGGGAGAGAGGGACGTACGGGGGGGCTGCTTATCACGGTCATTTGACGATGCGCCGTACCCAGTTGCGATGCACTATTGCCTATCGAGAAAAAACAAACTCTGGACTGCAAGCTATCTTTCTTTTTCCTGGCCCCATCCTGCTCCTCCCCTTCTGTTGTTCCAGGCCAGGAACGGGCAACAAGGACCGTTGCATTTCTGCCAGGAACAGGGGCGGTGGAAGGCAACAAACAGATAGCTCCCAGAGAGAAAAGTACTTTCTCCCAGTTGCAGCGCGCGCACACACCACGGACAATGCGCGCGGACGCCTCTCCGGTAGCTCTCTCTCTCTCTCTCTCTCTCCGTCTGCGCGCAGAGAGAAATCGTTGCCCGCAGACGGCCGGCCAAGCGAAATTGCTCTCCTTTCTCGAGCGGGCCAGCGCAATTTCCACTGGCTCGATCGCGGGCCAAAAAAGGCCCCAACGTCTCGGCGATGGACCGTTAAGAGACAAAGACGCACGGAGGAAATCCGCGTAGCGCAATGCAAGACAGGCACAGTGGCCTCTTTCGCGGCGGTCCTCGCGCATGCACATTGTTCAGTCTGTTCATGCACACCACTGCCGTCCCGGCTCCCCGTAATTGCCTGCTGCACGGTTTTTTCGTCGCTTTTCGGCGCTTCTCTCTCTCCCCCCCCCCTAGCGGCTGCTGACTGTAAAGGTACGTACCGCATTCCCAGGCCACGTCAACGTGAAACGCGCCTGCCGCACTGCTTCAGAATCACCACCGGAACCAGGGGTGGGGCAAAAAGGGGGGAAGTGGGGACAGGGAAGAGACCATGGCGTCGTTGGTTGTCCGGCAAGCGTTGTTGTTCTTCGAGTCAATAGCAACTTTTCGCGTAAGAGATACGTCTTTGTCCTTTTTTTGTTCTTTTTCTTTTTCTTTGTATACTGTCTACGGACGCGTGCACGGTTGGGCTCAGCTTTCACATTCTTGTGTTCTTCTTTTCAGAGCATGTTCATTCGCGCAGACGGCAAAGTAAAGACAACCGAAAAAATGAAGACGGCAAGGATTGGGTGCCAATGCGCTGTGGACCGCGCAGCGACGAGCCAATAGGCGTGTGCGGGCAGTCCTCGAACCAGAACAATTCATGCACCTGTGTTCCTTTTATGCGCCCAGGCCTGGTGCTCAGGCAGACTGGTGGAAAAACGCATGGCGAAGAAAATTTGGTTTCGATTCGTTCTTCCCCTCCCCTCCAAAAAGGCTCCAAAAGGGGGCAAGTGCCCTGTTTGATCTTCGCTGGTAGCGATAAACTCCGCATCTAAGGCTCTGAAACCAGCAGCTTTTTTTTCTGTCCGCTTGGCTTGCCATGCCTTGCCATCCCCATCCGCTTCAAGCCGTTGCTCTTTTGGGCTATACTGATGCGTAGTATCGTTTGCAAGGCCATGTGGCGGCCGCTGTTCCGTGCCCTTCTCGATCCCTTCTCTCGTCCTGTCTCCTAGCTTCTCGTCACCCGCGACCTGCACTCACTCGCCACTTGCAGCTCGTCACCCTGCAGTGCCCCTTTGTTCATCTCGTTTCGCTTCTGAGCAGCCAGCCAGCCAGCCAGGGTCTCTCTGAACCTTGCCGGCGCACGCACGCACGCACAGTCGTGAACTCTGTATACTTTGTACGAAGGTTTTTTTTTTTTTTTTTTTTTTTTTTTTTTTTTTTTTTTTTTTTTTTATGTTTTTTTTTTTTTTTTTTTTTTTTTTTTTTTTTTTTTTTTTTTTTCTTAATTTTTTCCTTGTCGTCGGCAGCCATCTGGCCAATGACCGATCCAGCGCTGGCGGACCAGCTAACCGCCACAGCGTAACGCTCTCTCTATTTTTGAACATGACACGAGGGCGGGCTTCTCTTTTCCTGGCGTCGTGGTGTTTCAGAGTCTTTCTAGTGCTGCTTCTTCTTTTTCGAAACCAGCACAGATTCCCAGCTGTCTGTTGCCCTCCCACCCCGATCCCCGTTTGGTCGTTTTCCTCCGTCCTCTTTCCTATCTCGTCCGGCTCTTCCCCGCCATGCTTTTTTTGTTCTACTCCGTACTCGTACTCGTACTCCGTAGTTTGTAAGTGTAGCGAGTGCTATTTTTACTGCCCGTGTTTTCTCCTTCTCCTTTGCGGCCAGTGCCCGAGCTCCTCTACCCTCTTGTTCTTCCAAAAATACAAAATACAAAAATATAAAAATAAATATTTTCCATCTGGGTCACCGGCTCCCAGCGATACGCACAACGCAAAACCCAGCTCTTCAGCCCTGCGATTGGCCCCCTCAGAACCTCAGGGCTCCTCTCCCCCAGTAAACGGCCTGCTAGCGCATGCGGCCAGGCCTGCTTTGCGTGGTCGGGATTGGCCGCAGAGACAGGGTGCCAGAAATAGAAAGCGGCCGCTCTGCGGGATGCTGCGATCTGTGTTATGCGTATTTTTCGTGGAGGGGAGCAAGTAGCTTTTTTGTTGTGAAGGCGGACGGCAAGGCCGCATACTGGGCTGGGAATCCAGCTGTCGTCAAGTTGTTTATTTTGCTTAGGCTTTACGGGGTTTCCATTAGCGGGCGACATGCTTATACTTTGGCGCCGACTCGAATGCCGAACAACCAGTTTTTCAAAAGGGAAAAAATAAATCTGGGAAAAAAAAAGAGAAGAAAAAAAAATCCAAGAGCCCCCCCTTTCTACATCGAGCTGGTCCAAGAACTCGACCGCACGGCCACACGGTCAGTCATGAGGTCTGCCATGCGGCATGGCACAGGCCTACGGAAGAATATCCGTACGCCCATCGTGCGGCCGGCGATCAGGCAGTTCGGGACTTGTCCGGACGAGCACGCAAGCCCGTCGTCACGTCGTCACGTCGCAGAGCTGGTGGAGGCTGGTCTGAAACGCAGGACGGTGGTGAGAAACAGAGCAGAGTGGCAATGGAAACAGACGAGGACGAGGCACACATCGGAAAGAGACTGAAAAGAGGAAAGACGGGTGCGATCAGACCTTGTTTCAGGAGCTGTTGGCGGCGGCTCTAGCTTTTCTGCATGGGCAGCTCGAGGATGTTTTTTTTCGCCGGCCTGGAGTACTCCGTAGTAGTAGTATTATCGTACGGCGAGTACGGGGGTACTTGGGATGCACCGACCCACTGCTAGCGCCCTGATTGGTGTGCCTGGATTTAGTGCCAGGGGCGCTGGTACTTCCGTGCAAGTACTCCGTGGTCCAGGCGGGATTACAGCGGCCATCCCGGTCCGGCACACAGGGGACCGACGCCGGACGAGGAAGGAAGGCCTCGCACGAGGGCGTCCCGTCAACGATACGAGCGAGGAAGGAAACAACAAACGACACGAGGCCGCCCTGCCGGGCCACGCGCGCACCCGAGCGCCGGCACTGGCTTTGTTTTGTCTCACCGGTCGCCCGCGCCGTTCACCTCGCCCAGCGCTGGCCACCTTCCCTTTCCGTCATCGGTGCTCGGCGTTTGTGGACGATGTCGTCCTGCCGTCCTGACGGAGGATTCAGTCAGCGATTTTCCCCGGTACTAAATATCGTAGTAGCGAAAAATTGGAGTGGCTGCCCGTGGCAATGTTTCAGAAAAGGAGAGCAGAAGAAAAAAAAAAAAAAGACCGGCAAGATGCCGGCGCGGGGCAGGCAGCAGGGAAGAAACACGATACGGGCAGGGGTTCGGGTTGTCGAGAGAAAATACGAGCAGCTGCCGTTGTCTAGAAGCGTCTTTCTGGCTTTTCTACGGGTACTGAACTCTGGGTATTTTGCTCGTGAATATTTTTTTCTTTCTTCTTTTTTTTCTTGTCGGCCGAGAAACGAAAGTACGTAGGCAAAGAAAAAGAGAGAAAAAAAAAACAAGGAGAAAAATAGCCGAGCAGTTTCAGAGTCGTGATCGAGCACCGCTCTGCCTGTCCGTGCTTCCTCGTGTCTAGCACGACGCACGTTGTCTCTTCAGGGGGGGGAAGCTGGGCGTTGGTTGATACGAGAGTGACGACGACGATGCTACGGTCACCTCCGAATATGCACGCCACGAAGAGTTGGAAGCGCCGTGACAGACAGCATATCCCGGGGGCGGGAGGGGAAAAAGAAAAAAAATGGGAGAGAAAAAAGACGCACGTTTACGGAGTACCGCCCGGCAGCATTCTGTTTGCGGACCAGCCCAGGGGGACCTCCGCGGCCTCCGCCGTCGTATTCTCTCGGCGCCTCGGCCTTTGTTCCCTTTTTTTCGTTTCTTTGGTTCCTTTTCCGGGACTCTGCTGCTCCGCATAGAACGGCCTGCTGGCTGGCTCCCGGTACGACTCTGCACCCGCAAGAAACTCCGTATTCACTCCGTAATAGGCAGAATTCTCCGGCTGCCTCGGCCACGGCAGATGCTGGTGCTGGCGTCGCTAAGACATCGCAGTAAGCTGACTTTTGTTGCCTCTTTGTCTGAGTCCCAGCCATCGGACGGCTAAAGACGGCGGCGAGCCCCTCCTCCGCGCGCCCCCTTGTCTAGACGACGGCGCATGGGCGGCCGGCGTGATGTGATGCGCCCTTGCAGCTGGATCCACGTATCGTGCACTTGACAGGCAGAAAAGCCATCGTAACTGGGCAATCCGAAAAGATTCCCAAAGCGTGCGCTCTCCCTTGCAGCTGCCCCCCCGGCCGGCGTAACCGCTTTGAACAGACCTGGTCGATTTTGAAACGAGCGGCTTGACGACCCAGGGCAACGACGATGCGACGCTGTCGGCAAGGGGGGGAGGATTAGCCAACAGCACCACCCGAGGACGCAAGGAATGGATTTCGGAAATGTGCATGTCACTGAGAGAGGGGTTGGGATGCGTGGTGAAGCTGGGCGTGAGGACACAAGGGATGTGGAAATCACGGTGGCGAATTGACGGAGGACAGGAGCTGGCCCAAAGGCTTTCATGCACCCTGCATTAGCATTGCGTAGAAGTAATAGAGGACAGCAATTATTGACTGGTGAAAACGTGTGTAAAAAGCAAAGAGAAAAGAAAAGAAAACTACGATAAAAAATGAATATGAATATGAGAACGAGGATGTTTTTTTTTTCTCTTTCTGTTTCAAAAAAAAAAAAAAAAAAAAAAAATCAAAATCAAAATCAAACAAAACAGAAAAGATCGAAGAGAATAAAATAGAAGATTCAAAAAAACAAGAACGATCAAATACCAAGAAAATCATCAACAGATTTTAATAGTTTCACTGTATTCCGTCTTGCTTTTGTCTATCCTGATCACCACCCCCCTCACATCACGCTCTTCTCCAGCGCCTTGACGCCCTCCCGCACCTTGGGGCAGAAGTGCCGCCGCAGCAGCTCGCCCTCCCAGACCGTCGTCGCAAACGGGTTGCTGCCCTCGACCGTCTCGCTCAGCGGGTTGAAGCGCCCGTCGTCCTTGCGCTCCTCTGTGCGCCACAGCGCCGCGATCTTCTTGCCGTGCGTGTGCGCCACGTCGTGCAGCAGCGCCAGCAGCGCCTGGCTCGACTTCTCCGGCACCTGCAGCGCCGCGCTCATCAGCTGCTTCGTAAACGCCGCCAGCTGCAGCGGCGGCACCGACCGGATGTTGTACGACGGCAGCAGCACCGCCGTCAGGCACCGGATCAGCAGCACCGTCGTCGTCTGCAGGTTGACCTTGTTGCCGCCGCCGCCGCCACCGCTCGCCTGCTCGGCCGCGGCCGCCTCGACCGCAGCTGCCGCCGTCGCCGCCGCCGCCGCCGCTGCCCGCCCCCCTTGCTCGCTCGCCACCGCCGCGTCGACCAGCCGCTGCTGCAGCGAGTTGGCCCGCTTCTCAATGTCCGGCGACAGCGACAGCGGCAGCAGCCCGTGGAACAGGTGCGTCGTGAAGAACGTCAGGTCCAGGTGCAGGTTGCTGCGGGCGTTGTGCGCGTCCTGGCCCGCCAGCAGCGCGTACGCCGTCACCATGCACAGCAGCGCCTCGCGTGTCGGGTTGCGTGCGACGTTGAAGTCGTCGTCGTCGTCCTCCTCCTCCTCCTCCCCATTGTCCGACGCATCCTCGCCGTCTTCCTCCTCATCACCATCGCCTCCAGCACTCTTCGTAGCCCCTCCCGACAGGACACCGCCGTTTGCCTCGCTGTCGCGCACCAGGTCCTTCAGCGCCTCGAGCAGGTCGCCGAAAAAATCCTGGTTGATCAAGTGCGCGTACTTGGCCAGGCCCTCGAGCACGGCGCCCATCAGGTGCGGCGACCGCAGCTTCAGAATGCGGAAGTAGGTCGCAAACACCAGCTTGAGCGTCTCCGACTGCATGCGCTCGCGCTCCTCGTGCGCCACCAGCGCGTCGGCCTGTGCCAGGTCGCGGTCGAGCGCCTTCTGCTCCTTGAGCTGCTTCCGCTCGCGCTTGGTGCGGAACTCGCGCTTCTCCTTCTGCTTCTTGGCGCCCGCCCGCTCGACCGAGTCCTGCGACGCCTTGCCCGAGAACTCGGACAGCAGCCGCAGGTGCAGGAACGTGTTGAGAACGCTCTCGTCGACGCGGTAGTCGCGCGCCTTCATCATCTTGGCCAGCATCGACACCGCCTCCATCGACGGCCGGCCCTCCTCGTCCTCGCGGAAGAGCGTCTCCAGCGCGACGCGGCACTTGACAAACGACGCGTCCACGCGGCGCGTGCTCAGCTTGCCCGTCAGAACCCGCAGCAGGTCCTCGCGGAAGTTGAAGTGCGGCACGCTGTTGAGCAGCGTGCACGCGCACGACAGCGCCACGTCCGCCAGGCTGGGCGTGTTGGCGCCCTTCTTGGTGCCCTTGGCGCCCTTGCGCGCGGCCGCCTCGTCGGCGCCGCCGCGCGACTTGGACAGCCGCAGCAGCTCCTTGAGGTACGCATGGTAGCCGGCCAGGAGGCTCTGCTCGTAGGCGCGCAGGCGGCGCACCTCGGACGACAGCTGCTCGCCGGGCCCGCCCGCGGCGGCCTCCTCGGCAAACGAGCGGATGCGGTAGCCGGGGATGACGTCCCGGTACACGGCCATCTGCGTGGCGAGGCACAGCTTCTGCACCGCGACGGACCGGTAGTCGCGGGCGACCTGGGCCAGCGCCTTGAAGCCGCTCGCGTTCTCCTCGGGGTTCTCGTTCAGCCGGAGCGCAATCTTGGCGAGCTCTTCCTTGGCCCTGCGTATCTGCTCGGCCTCGGGCAGCTGCGGCTTAGCCTCCTTCTCCCGGGCCGCAGCCGCAGCCTTGGCCGCCGCGGCCGCCTTCTTGATGTCGGCCTTCTGGTCCTCATCAGGCTCCTCCTCCTCCTCGGCGTCGCTGTCTTCGCTGTCACCCGTAGTCTCAACGACCATCGGTCTCAGCACGCCATCCGATGTGCGGATGGGCAAGCGGTCGCTGTTCTTGTCGATCTTCTTGTTCTTCTTCCGGGCCCGCGCCTCGTAGTTCTCTTCCAGACTCCAGTTGGCGGCATTGGCGAGAAACGATCCGTCAATGCCGTTGGCGTCGGACGGCTCCTTTCCCTCGCGGGAAGAGGCAACCCTTCTTCGTTTTTGTGGTCTCGTGCTCATTTTGGATGGCAGCGCAGCAGTCTCGAGTCGCAGGAGAGGAGGTGCAGTCTGTGGCGAGTGTTTCTCACAGACCGGCCAAAAAAAAAAAAAAAAGACCAGCACAAATCGGCAGAAGGCGGTGAGTCGAATCGAGACTAGCCTCCAGCGTCTGCCTATCCTCCACCGGCCATTCGCTGGAGCTGCCTATCGTGGCCCCGCTAAAAAGTTTGAAATCTCCCCCCAAGAAAATCCAGCAAAAAAAAACGAGAAAACTAGCAAAAACCATCGCCAACAAACGAAACGTCGTGCTCGAGACGCATCACAGCCGGGCCACGCCACACTGCATTCCCTCCAGGCCGTGTACCTTGCATTCTGCACTTGAACCGCATCCTGTCGACGCGTGCATCCCACGCACCATCCCGCCCACGATGGTGACGAGTCTCGCGGCGCAGCTGGCGCAGATCGCCGCCAAATCCAAGATCTCGCTCGACGCCCGGGCACAGAAGGCGTCGCACTCCAAGTCGCTGCTGTTTGAGCCGCGCGTGGCTGCGGCGCAGAACTTCCGGGCTATCTACACCATCTGCCGCGAGGGCTTCGACGAGCTGTGCCAGCTGGACGAGCGGTTCGTGCCGTTTGGCAACACGCTCTTCAGCGAGGCGAGCATCGACGAGGACCGCACGCAACTCACGGCAGCCGAGAACGCGGAGCTGGACCGCAAGATCGAGGCGTTTCTGCGGCTGAACGGGGCGCGGCTGCGGCTGCTGCCCGCCATCCGGGCGGTCGAGTGGCTGATTCGGCGTTTCCAGTACGTTTTCTTTTCTTTCTTTTTTTCTTTCTTCTTTCTTCTTTATTTTTCCTTTTTCTTTCTTCTTTCTTCTCCCTTTCTCCTTCTTCACTGTTTGCACACTCTTTGCCCACCGCTAACTTGACAGAATCCACGAGCTCAACACTGCCGCCCTCATCACCACCTTCCTGCCCTACCACTCCATCCCCGTCTTCGTGACGCTCATGTCCATCCTCCCCCGCAACATCCCGCACGAGTTTCTCTTCCTCAGCCCCTACATCCGCTCGCTGACCGCGCCGCCGCGCGCCGCCATCGTGCAGCACGCCGCCCGCCACTTCGACCTCCTCTCCACCCTCTCGGCCTACACGCTCTCGGCCTGTCGCGACCGCCAGCAGTACCCCGGCCTCGTCACTTTCTGGGGCGGCATCATGACCGAGGCCGTCAGCAGCATGCTCGACACCCTCAAGTCCGGCCGCCGCGCCGTTCAGGTCGAGCACGACCTGGCCGTCCTGCACCAGGTCGGCCCCATCCTCGGCGAGGCCGTCGTCATCAAGGCCGCCCCCGGCATCCAGATCGCGGCCTACATGGCTCTGTCTGTGATGGCCGTCAAGGCCAACCTCAGCGACAGCGCGCTCTCGTCTTTCATGGAGCAGGTCGTGGCCGGCTGGTCGCCGCAGACAGTCAAGCACGGGCTCGTCTGCCTCTCCATCCTGGCCCAGCAGCGCTCCGGCAAGCAGCTGTCGCGCAAGGTCGCCAAGGCCGTGCTCAAGGTGCCCGACCTGCCGCAGCTGCTCGTCGAGATCGGCCAGCAGCGGCGCATCGACAAGCTGGCCAACGGCCTGGTGCTGGCCCTGACCGAGCACCTGGCCAAGAAGGCCGCCGTGCGCAGCCTGCCCGTCATCAAGTCCATCCTGATGGCCGGCATCCTGCACGAGAAGCAGCTGGTCGTGGCCTTCAAGGCGCTTCTGCTCGCGGCGCACAGCATCACCGACGAGATCGACGCCGACGGCTCCGCCCGCAAGGAGCTTGGCACCACGCTCATTCTGCTGTCGCAGGCGCCCGCCACCGCCGGCGGCGACGTCATCCGCCGCGTCATCGAGGACGTCGACTTTGACATTGAGGAGCTCGAGCTCAAGCTCGACACGTCCATCCGGCCCATGCTGCTCGCGCCTGCGGCCACGACGGACGGTGCGGACGGCGACACGGCCATGATCGACGGCGATGCTGCCGCTGCCGCTGCCGCTGCCACCGCCGCTGCTGCTGCGTTTGACTTGGACGCTGCCGTGGCGCGGCTGGCGCAGCTGAAGCGGCCGGCGTCTTGTCTTGCCGGCGACGCCGACGCCGACGACGTCTTCGACCAGTTCTGCCAGCTCTTCCTCGCGACGGCGGCCCACGACAAGGCCGACCTCGAGACGCTCGACGCCGCGCCACTGCTCGGCCGCGCCGACGCCGTGTCGGACTGCTTCTACCTGTCCTTCTGCATGCGCATGTGGTCCGGCCCGTACCCGACGCTGGCCCGCGTGGCCGCGCTGGACATGGCCGCTAAGCGGCTGCAACTCGAGGACTGCGCCGGCGTCGACTTCCAGGCCGTCCTGCCCTACTGCATTGCCGCGCTCAGCGACCCGGCCAAGAAGGTGCGCCGGGCGGCGGCGGGCCTGATGGAGGAGCTGCGCAAGACGGTGCCGCAGCCGGCCAGCACGCCCAAGAAGCACAAGGCGGCCAAGGCCGGCAGCGCCCAGAAGGCCTGCTGGGGCGCGGAGGCGCTCTACGCCAAGCCGACGTCGTCGACGACTGCTGCTGCCAGCCAGCCGGTCCTGTCGGCCGAGGCGCAAGCCGCGCTCATCGCCCTGGTGTCCGAGTCGCTCGCCGAGTCCATCCTGTACGAGGACCATCTGCCGACCGTGCTGGCCGAGGCGCTGGACAAGTCTAGCAAGGCCGCGGCCGGCGAGGGTGAGCAGCAGCAGCAGCAGCAGGCCGTCGTGCGGCTGTCGCACAGCGTGCGGCTGGCCATCCTGACATTCCTGGCCAGCCACACGGTGCGCACGCCGCTGCTGCGCGTCCAGCTGCGGCTGCTCAAGTCGCTCAACGAGGTGCGCGGCGTGTCGGGCACGACGCGCACGCAGCTGCTGCTGCCGGTGCTGGCGCACTGGGCGTCGCTGCCGGCGGCAGACGCGAGCCGCCGGGCGGCCCGGGAGGACGTCGACGAGGCCGTGGTGGACGCGCGCAGCGTGGACGTCGTGATCCCCAACGACAAGGACGGGCTCGAGTGCCTGTTCGGCATCATCCAGGGCCCGCGCGCACAGGACCGACCCGGGCTGGTGCGCTGCGTGTTCCAGCGGCTGCGCAAGATGTGGCCGGTGATGAAGGCGGACTTTTGCAGCGTGACGGCGCAGCTGCTGCTGGAGCAGGCGCAGAAGCCGCGGGCCGGGCCGGACGACGAGCCGGACGCGGTGGCGGAGGAGGCGGCAGAGCTGCTGCACAACGTCGAGCTCAGCACGGCGGTGCTGGCGCGCTTCCTGGACTCGCTGCAGCAGGCGGCCAAGATGGCGACGGACGCGCCGCCCAACAAGCGGCGGCGCACGAGCTCGGCGTCGGAGCACCACCACGCACGCGGGCAGCAGCGGCTGCAGGCCAGCAGCGAGCTGCGGCAGCTGCTGAACCGGGCGACGTTTGTGCTGCAGCTGATCCAGGGGGCGCGGCCGGCCGAGCACCCGGAGCTGCTGCCGGGCCTGTTTGTGGTGCTGTCGGACCTGCAGATCCTGCGGTCGTACGTCGGGTCGGAGCTGGGCTACCTGCAGAACGTGGTGCTGGGCAGCCTGCTGGCGATGATGCCGGCGTACGAGGCCAACAAGAGCCTCAAGATCGACACGTCGGTCGGCCACGGCGACGTGCTGGTCAACTGCATCCACAAGTCGTCGAGCCCGGCCGTGCAGAACACGGCGCTGCTGCTGGTGGCGGCGCTGGCCAAGACGGCGCCCGACGTGGTGCTGCACAGCGTCATGCCCATCTTCACGCTGATGGGCACGTCGGTGCTGCGCCAGAGCGACGACTACTCGGCCCACGTCGTCAACCAGACCATCCGCGAGGTCATCCCGCCGCTGATCGAGACGTTCAAGCGCGGCAAGCGCAACGTTGTCGCCAGCGCCGCCGACCTGCTGGCCAGCTTTGTCATTGCCTACGAGCACATCCCGCCGCACCGCCGCCACGGCCTGTTCCTGTCGCTGATCGAGAACCTGGGCGCCAACGACTTCCTGTTTGCGCTGATTGCCATGTTTGCCGACCGCTATGGCACCGCCGAGGACACGTGCGCCTTTTTGACCGAGCTGCTGGGCACGTTCCCCGTCGAGGTGCAGCTGCAGTCGCTCATCAAGTTTGTCGGCCTCGTTGCCGACACACTGAAGCCCAAGCCGGGCCTGTCGGCCACGATCCTGGGCAAGAAGGACGACGTCCACGAGGGCGCGCCGCCCACGTCGGCCGCGGCGGCGGCCGCTGCTGCCGACGACGAGCAGGTGGCGCTGCTGCAAAAGGCGGCGCTGAAGGAGCTGACGCTGCTGCCGCAGCTGCTGGCCAACCGGCGGCTCAAGGACGAGATCTCGCGTCTGGACGAGGCCGACGACGACATGGCCACGGCCAAGACGCGCGAGCTGTACGTGCAGCTGCTCGACGACATCCTGACGCTGGCCGACACGATCAAGACGCTGCCGGCGACTCCGGCGTCCCCGTCGACGACGACGACGACGACAACGACGACGGCAACGACCACCGGCACAGAGACGGCCGTGTCGCGCAAGCAGCAGCTGCACAACCGCTGCGGCGACGCGCTGGCCCAGCTGCTCAACCTGCAGTCGATCAGCGAGTTCATCAAGGCCGTCGAGGTCCTGCTCGACCGCCCCAACATGGGCGTGCGGCAAAAGGTGCTGCGCGCGCTCGAGCTGCGCGTCGACGAGGAGGGCACGGCGCACGCCGGCGCCGCCCACACGGCCACCTCGGCCGCGGCCGCCGCGCGCTCGCGCGCCGCGCTGCTGGCCTTCCTGCCGCAGCTGACGGCCGTGCTGCGCGACTCGGACGACGTGGCTTACAAACACACGGCGGTCACGTGCGTCGACAAGATCGCCGAGAAGTACGGCCGCCGCGACCTCGAGGCCGTCACGGCCGCCGCCGCCGCCATTGCCGGCGACGCGTGTCTGGGTCAGCAGGACCGCCGCCTGCGTGTCATGGCCCTGCTGTGCCTGGCGTCGCTCGTCGACGTGCTGCAGGACGCCATCGTGCCGGTGCTGCCCGTCGCCGTCCCGCGCGCCCTGGCCTGTCTGCAGGAGAGCCTGGCGGGCTCGGGTGCCGGCGGCGTCGACCTGGCGCTGCACAACGCCGCGTACGCCTTCCTGACCGCGCTGGCCCAGCACCTGCCGTTCATGATGACGAGCGCGTACCTGGACCGCCTGCTGGTCGCGTCCTTTGCGTCGGCCGAGGCCGGGCTCGCGGACCTGGCCGACGCCGACGGCAGCGTCGGAAGCGACGGCAGCGACGGCAACGCCACCCGCACGCAGTGCCTGCAGCTGCTGGCCAAGCAGGTCGATGCCAAGACCATGTTCGACCTGCTGCAGCGCAACTGGCAGAACGCCGTCAAGGCAGGGCAGACGGTATGTTTTTCTTTTCTTCTCTTTTCTTCTCTTTTCTTCTCTGTGTTGTTTTGTTCTTCTGTTCTAACAGCCCAGGCTACTCTCGAGTTTGTCCAGACGCTCACCACCACCATCGACCGCCACGGCAAGTCGGTCATTGTCAAGAACCTGCCGGCCCTGTCGGCCATCTTCCAGAACGCCTTCGACCTGCGCCGGGAGACGCGTGTGCGCACCACCCCGTCGGCCGGCGCGACGACCGCCGCCGCCGCCGCCGCCGTGGCCGCCCGCGCCGTCGAGGCCCAGCTGTCCGCCACCGAGGCCGTCGTCAACACCGCCTGCCTGCACATGGTCTTCAAGCTCAACGACGCCGCCTTCCGGCCCGTCTTTGCCGGCCTCGTCGACTGGAGCAGCAACGGCCTGCCCCGGCTCGACGTCGTCGGCCGCAGCCTGCGCCAGCAGAGCCTGTACGGCTTCCTGCACCTCTTCTTCGACCGCCTCAAGGGCGCCGTCACGTCCTACGCCGCCTACATCCTCGACGACGCCGCCGCCGCCCTGCGCGCCGCCCGCCTCGCCCGCGGCGCCGACGACCGCGTCCTCTGGACGCGCGTGCTGCAGACGCTGACTGCCGCGTTTGTCCACGACGCCGCCGCCGACGACGCCACCACAACCACCGGTGCCGGTGCTGGCGGCAGCGGCAGCAGCGGCTTCTGGCAGGTCCCGGCCCACTTCGAGACCGTGGCGCCCGCGCTCGTCGAGCAGTTTGCCCAGGTCGCCGCCGCCCGCAGCAAGGGCGCGCTCTCGGCCACGGCGCAGGACGAGCTGCTGACGACCGTCCTCATCCCCGCTGTCGTGGCCCTGGCGCGCGCGGCGTCGGCCGCCGACCACCAAAAGGCCCTCAACGGGCTGCTGCTGCAGCGCCTGCAGGCGACCGCCGCCACGGCGACCGCAGCCGAGCGTGTCGGCGTCATCCGGTGCCAGCAGGCGCTGGCCGACGCCGTCGGCGAGGAGTGGCTGGCGCAGCTGCCCGAGATGCTGCCGCTCATCAGCGAGCTGCAGGAGACGAGTGACGAAAGCATCGACCGCGAAACGAACCGGTGGATTAACAAGATCGAGGAGGTGCTTGGCGAGAGCCTGGACGCGATGCTGCAGTGAGGAAGGATTGTTGGGGGGGAGGGGAAATACAGGAGACAGTGAAAAGGAAAAAAGGACCAGAAAGGACGGAAAGACGCCTGTATACCACTTTGGGCAGGCAGCGTGTATTTATCGGTGTATTTACAAACTGGGCATTTCAATCAAAGCATTGCATGAGTATATTTGGGTACCTAGCACTAAGATCTCTCATCCATGTCCGTGTTGTGTCGGAACAAGAATGGAATCACTAATCTAGGAGCCTACAGATCAAAATTGCAGCAGCCGTGGACAAGCTCAAAAATCGTGAAAAATAACCCTTCGCCTCCTGTTTGTTTTCTGCTTTGTTCTTGTTTTATTTTCACCTTCCAATTCCTCCGTTTTTTAGCACTTTTGGTCTTTCTCTTTTTCCGAGGCTTGCTTTCCTTGTATCTTCATCCCGTCGAGCACTCGTCCACGAACCAAAACAAACTGTGCTCTCCTCGCCATACGCAAACCAGTCAATTATTGTGGCGAGAAGCCTTCAGGCCCTGCACACGCGGAGGAGGAGGAGGAGGCTGGGCACGGCTGGACACGGAATAGATCAGCATACAAATTAGATAGTAAAACAGAGGAGAAAGAACTTACGCAGAGTCGGTATCCATGGAACCAGAGTCGCCCCCCACGCCGGGAGCCTTCAGCAGCGCAGGGCGAGCCCGAAGACGGACAAAGGGGTTAACCTCTGGCTGAGGCTCAGGCATCTTCAACTCTTCTTCGGTCACCTCTCGAGCCTCTGGAGCTTCTGTCATCCAGTTCCATTTGATCGGCTTTCCAGATTTGTTGATTTCGATTGCATCACGGACAGCTGTAGGAGCCTCAGCCGGAGCTCCCGTCGAGCCCAAAACATCCATGGGTTCTTCAGCGCCGTCTTTCATGGAAGAGGAACTGACGTTCAATCGGTTCAAAGCTTGCTCCAAAACATGACCTGTCGGTGAGGAACTAGGCTCTTCGAGACGCAGTGGTTCTGGATAACGTCAGTTGGAGAGGGGCAATGACACAGGCAAACAGCTGGACACTGTGGCTTACGCGAATCCGACTGTGGCCCGGCTTCAGACTGATTAGAGACATGATCGGTGCGCTGAACGATGTCAGGACTCGAAGGCTTGGAGAAGGTCAGTGGAATAGGAGGCTGATTTTCATCCGAGTCAGGTGCAGTCTGATCAGAAGCTGCTTTGTCTGCGGACTCCTCGCTGTAGTAATTGATGATGGGCATCCAATCCTCCTCGGACGGAGAAGATGGAGCCGCCGATTCTATCTTGTCCACAGGAGACAAAGGCTTGCTGATGGCCGATGGACAAACAGAGTTTATCTGGGAAGATTCAAGAGGCTGGCCGAACTGTGTAGGCAAAATGGGCTGAGAAGACTGAGCAGGTTGCAAAGGTTGAGAAGCTGGGGCCTGGTGGCTGTTTGGCGTAGGTTGAATAGCTTGAAGAAATTGAGAAACCGGTTGAGATGGCCGAGGGTTCTGAAAAAAACCGAAAGGCAGAATAGGCTGGGCAGGCTGAGGTTGAGCAGGCTGAGCAGGCTGAGCAGACTGAGCAGGCTCGACAAACCGAAAGATTGGAGTGCCCTGAGACGACTGAGCTGAATGCATAAGCTCGTAAGGTTGAAAAAAGTCGCCAAACTGAATAGGATGGACAGGCTGAGCATAAACTGGCTGAGCATAAACTGGCTGAGCGTGAACTGGCTGAGCGTGAACTGGCTGAGCGTGAACTGGCTGAGCGTGAACTGGCTGAGCGTGAACTGGCTGAGCATGAACTGGCTGAGCCTGAACTGGCTGAGCGTGAACTGGCTGGGCATGAACTGGCTGAGCCTGAACTGGCTGAGCCTGAACTGGCTGGGCATGAACTGGCTGGGCATGAACTGGCTGAGAATGAACTGGCTGAGCATGAACTGGCCGAGCATGCTGAACGGGTTGAAAAGAATGAAGGGGCTGGACTGGCCGAACAGGCGGAGTAGTCGGAGCACGTTGGGTGGCAGTGTCCACGGGTTGGCCACTGGTGCCCCGGGATGCAGAGCCAGAAGTCTGGATAATCTGTTTCACGACAGGTGCAGCGGGCTGGGATGCAGCAGCAGCTGCAGCATCTGCAGTTGCTCGCAGGAGATAGTTAGGTGGATTAAAACCAGGAGCAGCAGAGGAAGTTGAACCTGTAGGGGGCAAGACAGACGCCGGCACTGTGGTGGCCGGAACCTGCGAGGATGCCAAACCAGGGGCGGCGAAAGTGGGCGTCACCCTGGGACGAGCTGGAATGCTTGGCGTTGCTCCATGCTCGTGAGAAGCGACAGCTCTGGGCATCGTAGCTGTACAAGTACCAGACGGGCAATGGTTAGAGTGACCAGTACAGAGGCCGTGGAGAGATTTGCTTTACATACCTTGCGTCGGCAGGGGCCGGACGAGTCCACTACCTGAACGGCTTGTGGAAGCAGGCAGCACACGAACGTTGCCACTACAGGGTACCGCACAGCTGCGACTGGGGCCACTGCTGGCCGTACCAGCTGTCTTTGGTGCCGAGGGTGCTGAAGCCCTGGCAACAGAACTGTTGCTGCCGCTGGCCGCTCGCGTTGCCATGGGCGCCGTAGGTGCATTGTTCCCTGTCTGAGTATGCAGTGTACCACTGGAGCGATATATTTCCTGGAGTGTTTTGGCCAGAGCCAACTGTTCCGGCGTGAAGCCACCACTGGGCGTGCTCATGATGATCAGGCTGGTGAGGGAGGCAAGCAGAAAGAGTGCTTCAAAGATAGGTTGTGGTGTAGAATGGACGTTCTTTGTCTGATAGATTTTTGTCTGGAGCAAGAAAACAGAATTTATTCTGGACCAGTCTGGGATATAAAAGCAGTCACGTTCTGTTTGTCTCCTTCCGTTTGTTTGAGCGGTGAGAGAATAACAGTCTTGCCTCGCTCCTTCCTCTTACGGGACAGGACCATCAAGCCACATGGGGCAACACCGTTTCTAAGCAACTGAGAGGACAGGCAGATTCAGACGAGAAGTACATAAGGAACAGTATAGACAGCCAAAGACCAACGCCGGAAACACAGATAATAAAACCCAGGATCGTGAAGATACAGACAGAATCGCATGCAGCACAACACACAACACACCTACACCCGCTTACGCTTCTTGGGCCCGACGCGGACATCTGCCACATGGACCTGCGTAGGTAAAAACTGCCCTGCTTGTGCCTCTTCCAGCCACCGCATCTCGACCGGCGGTACCTTCTCCTCGAGCAATGCCAGCAGGCCCTGGGACTGAGGAGCGTCGGCTCGCAGTCCAATGCACGAGACACGCGGGACGCCAAGGCTAGCGCGAAGGCGGTCCTCACACGCGCGTGAGAAGCCAACTAGGCGAATGGGAGAAGCATCGGCAACGGCACCCTCCTCTGTGCTGCTCTCCTTGCTCGGCCGGCGGCGAGACGCCACAGCGACCATCTGGGGGAGGTGGGAATAGAAGGCAGACGGGTGGCCAGAGCGGACAACAAAAACAGCCGCGTAGGGTGAGGATGGCTTTGACGAGTCTTGAGCGGTTGAATATAGCGATGACGCTGCCGCAGCCAGCTCACGTGTGACGCTCGTAAGGCCTACATCAACATACGCGGCTAGCGCAGGCGGGGGCGGTGCTGTGCTATCTGGAGGCACTGTTGCAGAAAGGCTATCATAGGTGCCTTCTGCCCTCTTCCCCTCCTGCTGCTTATCTTTCTGGGCCGCCTTTTTCCGTCGTCGGCTGCGCTGGCCCTGGGACGGTGTGATGTGGTCCTGGCGGTACTGGCCCAGTGGCGCAAGCAGACTGGAGAGACATTGTCAGCATTGGAGGGGACGTATAGGGCAAGAAAATTGGCTAAAAAGCGTCCCAGGGCTTCAGAGTGACATACGTGCAGAGGACTTCAAGGATGGAATCTTGGTCATGCTGCGCAATGACTGGCCTGGCAGGGAATCAGCAATGTGTAAAGAAACAATGGAGGCATGGAAACGGCAAGAGACACTCACCATTCGACAGCCGAGAAGGGCGTGTCCAGCTCGGGGACTTTTCGTCGGCTCATCGTTGAGCAATGAGGCGACTTTCGGTTTTGTTTGTATAGTCGAAAAATATAGTGAAAAAATACAGTGACCAAGCAAAAAATGATCGGAACAAGAACCGCCGCCCGTCACAGGTCTGACAAGTGCTGGGCTTGGCTTTTATCGCGATCTGTCTATATCTCCAGATCTCTTTTCATGCTGTGAATGGCCGCCCTGTAGCCTCTCTTGCTACCGTGATCGCATAGAAGATGCGAAGCGCTGAAGGCGTTGTCGATACATACACACGCTCTGGCGCGAAACCAGAACAGTACACGAACTGTGCATAAACAATGCGGGCACGGTATTGCCAAGTTTGTGTGCGCTCACTCCACTGAGGCTCCACCAGAGCTTCACTGGAGCTTTCGCCTGGTGTGGCGCTTGCCTCCAGACTCGAGAACGAGCGATCTTAAAGTAGACATATCTCATTGTCTGCATTACATTACCGATGGCATGACGGAAGCCAGGTCGAATACCAGACTACAGCATCCCACGGCACCGCAAACAGTGCAAAAAAAGATACGGCACATTGGCGGCTTAGATAATATTGCAGTGAACGCTACAAATGTGGCGGCTGCCTGCCTGGCATCTCTGGTCTTTTTCGATCTCTTCCTCTTCACATCTCTTCACTTCATCCCATCAAAACCATCAAAATCAATAACACGAGCAACGAGAGGACATCAAGAAGAGGCGTCTCCTCATTTTGTTGCTCTTTGAAACAACATCTTCTATCAATACACATTGGACAGCCAA
Source organism: Ceratocystiopsis sp. VPRI43766 (assembly GCA_019925685.1). Taxonomy (NCBI): domain Eukaryota; kingdom Fungi; phylum Ascomycota; class Sordariomycetes; order Ophiostomatales; family Ophiostomataceae; genus Ceratocystiopsis; species Ceratocystiopsis sp. VPRI43766. The sequence goes on along the minus strand of JADHKF010000030.1, from coordinate 108,689 downwards.
TGTGTTTTGTCCACCGTTTCAGTATTTTATACGTCGTGAGTTGTGTTCCCTAACTGCTTCCATCTGCATTCACCACCCCCCCTGTCTGATCTTTTGGTCACTGGTGTACCTGGGTCACACTGCGCACAAGGCTTCACTTAGCTTCGCATTTGTATCTGTTGATGCTTCATTTGTTCGTGCCACCCTTTCTGCCCATCGTCCCCATTCGTCATCATTCATCGTCTGTCCATCGTCTTTCATCTTCACCCAGAAAATACTACAGTATATCCCCCATGCCCTCCTTTTCCCGAAGCACAACTCCAATACATATCTATCGCCTATTTTATCTTCACAAAACTCACCTGTTCCTGGCCACAACTTAAAGTGGTAGATTTTCCCCGCTTTTCTTTCGAGGCTTGGATAGGCGATAAGGACATCCCCGCCTAACAGAAGCCCCGCCGCTGCCTACGCGTAGCGATCAGTGCTGTGTTCTTCAGTGTATTCCAGGCACTGAACCTACCCCGCCCCGCGCAGTCGCGCCCTGCGATATACGCCTATTTTCTTGGTGTTTTCTTTTTGCACGTCGCATTGCACTAAGCTACTTCCAACCGGCCTATTCATTTATACATCACCAAAAGCAGCAGCTTGCCTTTTCACCTTGCTGCTCTGCAGTTCCAACAACTCCTTCCCTCCGCCCCGTGCGACATTCGCCCAGTTTACGACAGCCTTGCCTGCTGGTCCCTGACATCGACGCGCAACAGTGCCCCCTCCCCCAACAAGACACGGGCCACCTCCTGCAGCTCCCGCGCATCCGGCACCGTTGCTTACCTCGGTGCTCTCGACCTGTCATCCCACAGCAGCACCCCGCAGCACCTATGTTTCGAACTGCGTCCCTGTCGATTTTGTGTTCAGCGAGCGCGTGAGCTGGGGTGTTGGAAGTTCTGAAGCTTTGGACCTGGACGTACGCGAGGCCAGAGAAGCAGCCAAGAAAAGAACCGCCTCTGCTTCCGTCTACGATTGCAAACATCTTTCTGGCCAGAGGGAACGCACGGGAAACGTTGCAACACACACACGCAGTGCTGAAACAAACACCACTCGACCGGCTGTTCCCGGTCAGCTTACACTTCACTTCTCGGACACCGCGCGCCCTGGTACATTCCCCAGAGGTCTCTGCCTAGCTTCCTTCTGTGCAGCCCGATGGATAGGGACTCGAGATCTCCAGAAACAGAGGAGTTGAGAGACCGCTCTGGCTCGTCTGAGCCTTCAAGCATCCGACCAAATCCTTTCGAGCACGACACCGAAAACCTACGAAAGCGGCGCCGGACTGCGTCAAAATCCGACTCCCACAACCGGTCGGACGAGAACGACCAGCAATTGCCAGCAATGGCCTCAGATGATACCGCCATGACCGTCGACAGCAGTAGTACAGCTACACCACGGAGTCGTGATGGTGATGACCAAGACGACACAAGCACGACACATGACAGTGAGATGCACCGGACGGAACGGAGCAATGGCCAAACGGACGGGAAAGACACCGACAATGAGCAGGGCGAGAAAGCTTCTCACCCGCCAGCTACCTCGCATGTGACGCTGAACCTGCGAAACCCAGAGCGTCAAACGATCCACACGATCCCCTCAACCCCCTCCGATTCGCCATCTCCTCTACCAAGTCCAACACCAGACCGGCCACGCCAGTCGCTGCCAAAAGATACCCCCGAAGCAAATTCTGAACAGACAGGTAGCCAACTTGCGACCGCAGAAAATGCAGACTCCGAGGTGGACAAAGCGGCAGCTATTAGTGCTGCCGCTGCTGTTGAACATATGCATCGCCCAGTTGTGGAAAGCTCTCCGGTAGAAGTGATTGAGATTCAGGCAGACGACGACGATGCGGATTTTGAACCGGCGGAACCCCCCATCACACTTCTATCAGAGGAGTCACGCGGCAGCCACAACGCTGTGTTGGCTGATCCGACCCCCGAGTTTCCCTACCAGAACCCTTCAGAGGCACCTGCAGAGACTATGGCGAAGATTCTAAACTACTTAACGAATGGTACGTTGTTTTGGGGGCGCTTTGGCACACCTCTGTTTTTTTTACCTTTTACCTTGCCCCCCCCCCCCCCCCCTTCTAAACTAACTGGTGCAGATCCGGTCGTCTCTCAAAACATTAAGGCCTGGATTGATTCATACCTGAACTTTTCCAGGGGCGCAGGGATTAGCACTGTTTATGATTCCTACATCCAGCACCGCCAGCTCTGGCTCGCTCTACCGGAGTTGATCTGGGGTGTGCCCGCCCTCCGTTCACCGGCCTTTGCCACAATAGACCTGGCCACCCGTGAGAGGCTCCTAGACTTCTGTGATGCCTTTGCGCGTCTGACGGCATTTTGGGTCCTCGTCGATGCCGAAATTTTGGGACACCTTGCTGCGACTGGAAGAAGCCCAACTGCGGATTTGATATCCTCGCCATATTTGAGCGCTTTGGCGGCGACTGTTAAGCGTGACCCGCTGATTCTTTCTGACGACTGTTTCAGTGGCGCTTTGCCAACCGACGACATTTCGGAGATCGTGGAAGAGTTTGCTTCGTTCCACGAAACTCCGCCGAATGGAACGCTTCAAGCGCTCACCGCCCTGCTGCTCGCGGAGACCAGCTTGTTGCCTCGCTTTCCCAGGATGAGCGACAATGTTGCGCATGTCTGTGTCGCCACGGCCTTTATTGTCCGCGAATCCCACAGAAGACTCACCGACCCTGACCTGCCTCCGCCATATGTCGCTTTAGCAAAGAGACGTATTGCGATGGGCCACCAGGTGTTTCTCAAAGCATTGGTCCCGCTCGATATGTCGGTGAGCAGCCACATTACTCATGTCAACTATGACAGTATCTATCAGCAGATTGCTTCACTTAGCGATATTATTCACCTCAGCCTCCGTGTCAGCCACCCGCACGCTACCGAGATCATGTCCGTTTTCCACAGCAGACATCCAAATGTTCCGATGTACTGCATACCCGAGGGGTTTTCTACGGAGTGGCGTTTCCGATACTACTGGAGGCTCATCAAATGCAGTCAAATGCAGCTCCGCGTCATGGCCGTGTCAAGTCTGTGCCAAGATCTAGTCTTTTTCTGGAAACGATACGGGGAGTCGGCTGGAGAGCCCATCCGGGAGCCCATTCTTCTGCAGTTTGTCGTCAACTATCTCGAGGATTCCGGCGTTATTGCGTACCTTTTGGGGCCAACCTGCCACCCCGAGATCATCGCCGAAAGCAGCAACATTTTTGGGTTCCTTGCTGTTGCGCGGCGCTTCACAAACGACCACAGCGACCTTTTTTGGCAGACCGTCACCACGACACAAGACCCACGGATCTCCGAGGCTCTTATAAAATCAGCAAGCCAGATAGCCCAGCTTTTCTCTTACGAAGCGGCTCTCTACCTCTGCCGGAAGTTTTTGGACCTCCCCATTGCTGCTTTTACTACCGCAATGCGCAATTTCTGTGCGGCGATCTTTCAACAAGTGTGCCAAAAGTTCAAACCGGAGTACGCGACCGACACGACCACGTTTGTTGTCTGCATGAGGCTGCTACGTGACTCTTCAGTTCCTGGCACCACAACGCCTACAGCCTATCCCGAGGTTCAAAATTTTGCCATCGACAAGCTTGGCGAGCTTCTGAAAATCTTTGACCTTGACGCGGAGCAGCGTCAGAGTTTGTATAGCAGCTGTCTGTCCGACCTTAAGGAAAAGTCGCCCACGACCTTGGGCAGTTTGTGGGCTATTAACATCATCAACCGCCATTACAACGCCCGTGATCTAGCTGTTCTCGCCTCTAGCCACAACTTGACGGGCCTGGTTGTTGATGAACTCGAACACGCTGCTCACAAGAGTAGAGAACTGCCGTTCCCTGAGATTATCAATGGGCCTACCAATGGCCCGAGGCGGGACATCATTCTCCAGATTATCCAGGGCCTCCCGTTTACTCTCACAGCAGACCTCAGCGCGCGCCTGTGGGACGTGATGGCTGGCCCGAAGGCCGCTTGCCAAGATGACCGCAATGCATCCTGGCAGATTTTCATAACCTGCGCACAGCGGAGCCGAGCCGAGAATAACCCCTTTTTGACTCAGGCCTTGAGCCAGTTTGTGCCGAAACTGCCGCCCAGCTGCTTTTGTGACGGTCTCCTTACATTCCTCTGCGACTATCTCACGCCGCTTCTGGCGGACAAAAGCAGTCGGATTCTTGATCCTGCGGACAACGACGTGGGCAGTACGGCGCCGAAGTCGCAAGCCGCAACGGTTTTGACCGTCGATCAGCTCACGTTGGAGCAGCTTTGGAGGATTGCCTTGACCGCACCGCCAGGCACCATTGAGTGCCAAGCCATTGAAAGTCTGGTGAGGGATGTCTACATTGAGAGTGCATGCATACAAGCTCTCGATATGCAAAGAGCGCGGAAAGTTCATTTGGCTCTGGTCAACCGTTGCCTGCAGCAGCTGTCCACTGCAGCAAAAAAGCTCAAGCTACACAGCAGAGGTGCCTCAAATCCAACTTCAGCCGGTGGGGACGTTGGTTCGGAGGCGAAGGAAGATGAGGTGATGTTCATCCGCTCCCTTCAAGTTCTGCAGCTTTTCTTCCGGCTTTACAGCGAGGGTTCCCATTTCGCGGCTCCGGATCTTCGCGGCTATATACCCGAACGCGCCAACAGCGTCGAAGGGGAATCGGCGGAGCTCAAGTACCAGTTCTTCGATGGCAACAACCAGACAGAGGTCTTGCCACTGAACATTGGACGGCTCAACACGGTTGGGTCTCTCCTCGCGACCATACGGGAAGTCACTGGGGCCGATGGCTACCACATGTACTACCGTGGTCATGCTTGGTTCCCACAGAAGAGTGATATCAGCCGTTCACTCCAAGATGCTGGTGTTCAAACTGGCCTGATCCTCGTCAAAAGCCAGCCGACTCCCTCAGGCGCAGGCGACGACAATGCCTTGCCGTCGATCGAGGGTGAAATCCTGAGCCATTTCGACGAGTTGTGGGAGTACCTAAGCATGGAGGAGAAGTTGGCACGCGGAATCTATGAGTTCCTGTCAAAATTCAGTGGCAAGGATCGGTTTCTCCAGCTTGAAAGAGCCGACCTTTCCTACGACAAAGTCTTCATCGTGGGCCACCCTTACAAGTCGCTCTATGCTCTGCATGCTTTGCAAGGCCTCGTTGCGAACCGCTGCCACACTGACGCAGTCACCGACAAATCACTACAAGAACCAGAGACACTGGAGTCCGTGGAGATTTGTCTATCAGACAGCACGTCGGAAGGCGCTGAAAAGACACCCGCTGCGGCTATCGCTACACCGACGGGTTCGTCTCCGACCGAAGGAACAGATGCCGGAAGTGCGCCAGAGCCTGCGCAGGTACAAGCAGAAGCATTGGCCAAAGCTTTGGAGCTGACTATTGCTGCCATTTGCGACCCGAAAGTCACCGAGGAGTCTGTCAGTGACGATCTGCGGATAGTCCTGTACATCAAGCTTGTCGATGTTTTGCAGAGCATTCTGAAGGCAACGCATGCAAACAGCTCTTTTCACTATAAAAACCTCGATGCCACGATTCTGACGCGGCTAATGGACATACTGACCTTCGCATTGGACGAGGAGCAGAGAGTGGATGCCCAAACCCTGATCAAGGATGTTTTAGGAATTATCCTAGAGGTCTGCGCTCTGAGCCACAAATGCTGGGGTGCCTTTAAGACGCACAAGGACGCTGCTGCCGTCGTTGAGCGATTGCTTTTGAGAAGTAACAACGATGAAATTCGGTTTATGGCGGCGAAGCAACTGGCGGAAAAAGCCGTGGCCGACTGTGGCATATCAGCAGCCGATGCGGCCGAGTTCCGGTTGTTTTTCTGGCCCATTTTGCTAGGAGTCGTCCCCAAAGCACTCGGCGAGCCGACGAAATGCAGAGCTATCTTCAGCTTGGTGGAGAGCTTCATGAAGAAAATTGCTACTACGGCGCCGCAGACGCTGGATGTTGCAGAGGTGCTCCGCCAGGCAGGAGACATGTTGTTGTCCTACACTACCACAGAGGTATGTTGCTCTCTTTCTCTGACGGGAAGAACTTATCATTTTTATGATTGAATGAAAGCTGACAGGGGTTTTTTTTGCAGGAATTTTATGCCACTGAAGATCAGGTCGATTACGCCATGTTCGGCCTATTGTGCATGTTCACCACGGCTAACAACGTGGCACGAGACCTTGGAGTCAAGAACATCCTCCCGCGGTACGTTTTCTTCCACAGCGGTGCCTTTTCTTTGCCTGTCTCGCTACTGACAAGTGGTTTTAGAAACTTTGGACAGAGACTTTTCTGGAAGCATTTGTTCCCCCCATGGCGAAGTGTGGGCGATGAAACCTCGAACAGCGACACCCAGTCGGCCCAAAAGCTTTACCCTCGGGTGGTAATGAACAACACGACAAGGGAGATGGTGATGAAAATTCTGTTTGACATTGCAGAAGACACACCATCGCTGTTGCCGATCTTGGTTCGGAGTCTAGATCAGCTGGTTCCGTGCGAGAAGTCAGGGGACGATGATCCGTACCACTACGAGCTTACGACACTGTTTGAACGTGCTAAGGCGCTCCGTGTACCGTGTGGATACGTTGGGCTACGGAACTTGTCCAACACCTGCTACTTCAACTCGCTCTTTACGCAGCTGTTCATGAACGTTAGGTTCCGCCAGTTCATGATGAACGTCGACATTCGCGATGAGAACGATACGCAGATGCTTTTGTTTCAGACACGGGTGCTCTTTGGGTTTCTGCAGGACAGCATTCGCCGCTTCGTGGACACGCAGATGTGCGTGGCAAGTGTCAAGTCATACGACGACACGCCCATTGACATTCATAACCAGATGGACGTGGACGAGTTCTACAACTTGCTGTTCGATCGCTGGGAAGGTCAGATGCAATCGGCTGAAGAAAAGAAAACATTCCGGACATTCTATGGCGGCCAGCTGGTGCAGCAAGTGCGGTCCAAGGATTGCGAGCATGTGTCGGAGAGACTGGATCCGTTCTCGGCTATCCAGCTGGTCATCAAGGGCAAGGCAAGCCTTGCCGAGAGTCTGGAAGCCTATGTCGACGGCGAGGTCCTAGAGGGCGACAACAAGTACAAGTGCTCGACGTGCGACCGGCATGTAGATGCTGTCAAGCGGTATGTCGCTTTCGGTTCTTCTACTTTTCTTGCTTTTCGTGTTTTATCATTCACAAGTGCTGACGACCATGACAGGTCCTGCTTGAAGGAAATCCCTGACAACCTTATTTTCCATTTGAAACGATTCGACTTCAGTCTGCGCACGCTGCAGCGCAGCAAGATCAACGACTACTTTTCGTTTCCGCACAGGATTGATATGCGCCCGTACACGATCGACCACCTAAGCGACCCGAACAAAGAGCACTCACCTGACATTTTTGAGCTTGTGGGTGTGCTCGTGCATTCGGGAACGGCGGAATCGGGCCACTACTACTCGTTTATCCGCGAGCGACCGTCGTCCAAGACGAGCAACAGCTGGGTGGAATTCAACGACGACGCAGTCAGTGCCTGGGATCCATCGCAGATGGAGGCGCTGTGCTTTGGCGGCACAGAGATTCGACCAAACAGCCAGTACGGAGGTGCTGCTGGCGACGGCAATAGCAGTGTTGTTGTCGACAAAGCGTTCAGTGCCTACATGCTGTTCTACGAGCGGTCATCGACGCTGGAACAGGAGCAGACGGCGCTGGCAGAGGCCAAGCTCTCAAGCCCGGCGCGCGCACCGATGCCAGCAGCGCTGGCGGAGCACATTCGTAGCGAGAATACGCTCCTTATCCGCCGCCATGTTCTGTTCGACCCAAAGCACATCCCATTTGTGTGCGAGGTGTTGGACCGTTTGTGGACTAATAGCGCTTGTTCGCAAGAGCACGCGATGGAAAACAAGGCTGTCGAGATGGCGATCAGCCACCTGGATCAGGTGGTGTCGCGCACCAGAGACTTCCGGGCCTTTGAGATGCTGCATGGGCGTCTGATGGCGATGGCTTCGCGGTGCACGCAATGCAGTCTGGCAGTGCTGGACTACTTTGAAGACCGGCCAGTCGTCTTGCGGCAAATGCTGCAACGGACGCTGGAGCCCGCAGTACGGGTTGACTCGGGGGCACTGTTGATCCGGGCGTTCCAAAAGATCAAGGGCTCGCATCCTGAGCTATACGGTGTGCGGAAAGACGACGATACCGGCTCTGGTACAGACGATGAGGACAGCGATGTGGCGCGGGAGTGCCAGGCGATTCTGGACCGCGAAGGGACCGTCTTGCGCGGCGCAGCACACATGATGCGCGCACTGTGGGGCCACTTCCATCTGGTTCTGCGGTCGTGGCCGGAGGTGTTCGGCTTCATGGTAAGCTTCGTCACTCTGGGACGTGCAGAGCTGGCCATCTTCCTGGAAGTGGGCGGCTTCCGGCGGGCCATCATGGCGATTGCGGCGGACCCCAGTGTTACGGTGGAGGCGCAATATACGCGAATGCTGCTGGCAGTGCAGCGGCGGCCAGCCAACAGGCCGCCGGCCTACGAGAACCTCATTGCGCTGATTGACACGATGCTGGAAGGGATGTACGCGGCGCCAGCGTCACTGAGGTCGGCAGATGAGGCCTTTGTGGAGGACCACGTCGACCGGTACGCGCTGGCGCTGCAACACCCAAGCGCAGACCTACCGATGACGCGGTCGGAGTTCTCCCTGCTGGCGCGCGACTGGACACGAGGCTTCGGCAACATCTTCATGGACAAGCTGATCAGTCTCAATCAGGATCCGGTGGCGACAGACTCGGTGCTGACGCGGCTGATGGCAACGATTCCGACGATGGAAGTCCGGGTGTTTTCCACACTCAAGGCCAACATCTCTGGCCTTCCATCGGCGAACTATCAAGAACCGTTTCTGCGTGTGGCACGACTGTTTATGCGCCGGGCGCAGAACAGAGACAAAGCGCAGAAGCTGCTGCAACACATAGCAGAGCAGTGCCGCGGTCTCTGCAACCAGGAGGGGCGGGCGTTCTTTGAGACACTGGTCAGCCTCTATCATGGACAGCCCGAGCAGCATGGTCAGCAACGGCAGGCCTTGGATGTGACGGCGATCCTGCAGGGCTTGCAGTTTCTTCCCGTGTGGGTGCCTGGGCTCCTGGGCTACTACTACGACGCGGCTGTCGGCGAACTGGTGGAAAGCTTCTTGCAGCAGAGCGTGTTCCAGTATGGGCTGTCGCCCAAGTTCAACGAGGAGGAGGGCGGAGCAGAGCGGGCAGCGGCGGTTGTGACAGCAGCCAAAGAGCTTGGCGTGCACTGTCTGCGGTACATTCAGCTGTACGTGGTTGAGCGCAACGTGAACATCAGCAACAGCAAGTCAATGGCGTTCCAGCGCGTGCTCTCGTGCTGTCGACGCTACTTTGAGGGCAGTGATACGGCAGCGGCGGAGGCGACAGCGGAGGCGGCGGACATGGCCGAGGCGGCAGAGGTGGAGGACACAACCGTGGTGGAGGAGGGTGCGACAGGCAGCGAGGATATCCTGACGAAGGAATTCTACGAGCTGCATGCCGGTAAGTTTGCCGCTTTGCTGCCACACTACCAGGAGATCCTAACGTCACGAGCAGCCATCCCCGAACTCCTGAAGCGTCTGGTGGTGGAGGACATTGAAGAAGACGGATCTGGTTCGTGAAATTGGATGCCTTTGCCGCTTTCTTGGTCTTAGCCCTCTCTAACTAGTCACGCAGTGTCTGACGAACAAGACTGGGGCAGCTCGCGCTGCTCGTCAGAGGGAGTGGAGAGCATGGGAGAAGCCAGCCTGCAGACGGCGACAGAGCTGCATGACGTGGACATGCTGTGATGGAAGGCGCCTTGGGCCGGGCACATAGTACTGTGCGGCGTTGACGGTTTTGCTTTCTTCCGGCTGGGACGGATTGATTGCATTTTTATTTTATTTTATTTCATTCCTTTTTTTGGGCTTTTGAGCGGGTTTGAGCCGGAGTTGGTTTTTGGTCTTTTGAATTCATTCTGTTCTTTTCTTTTCTTTTTTCTTCTTTTCTTCTTTCTATTTCTAGCCACAACGGCCTGGAAATTATTTGTTTTCTCATTCTTTTCTCGCTTGTGTCTTCTGTCTCGCTCACAACCCATGGCAGTGTGACGAGGCATTTCCACTGTCTCTGCAGGCGAGACACGCTCATCAAACAGCAGCAGCACAGATGCAGCCAAGCCAAGCGGAACAGCACATGACAAAAATAACCAGCGCTTTCGCGGTGCCAGGGCCAGGGCCAAGCGGTGGCCCTTTTCGTCACCTGCAGTGGCCGCAACGCGACGTTGGCCGTGATTGGGCCTTGCCGGGGCGGCCCTGCCGGCCTGAGGCTCCAGAGGTTCCTGGGGCTTTCTAGGGCCCCTCTCTAGGGCCCCTCTCCAGGGCCGAGATAGCGCCCGCTAAAAATAACGTTTCCCGTCCGTGCTCCGCGTCCAGGCGGCGGCGCCAGGCAGCGTGGGCCAATCAGGTGTAAGAGGCTAAGCGCCGGATTTGCTGTTTGTCTTCTTTTTCCTTTTCTTTTTCCCCCTTCCTCCACCCCCCCCTCTTGTTCCTAGCTGCTCACGTTGGCAGAGTGTCATGCTCTCGAATGCAACTTCACCCCTCTCCGGTTGCAGAAGACAGCACCCACCGCATTGTGATTCGTCCGCTGTGTGACAACAAAGACCGGCCACCGCTTCTTTCACCTCTTTCTTTTTCTCACGCATGCACACACCCGCCCCCCCCCGGGCGGCGTCGCTCCCAGCGTCTCTGGCCAAGGCCTGTCTGGCTCCTGCGCTCGGCGACCCGTCTCTGCAGACCGGGGTCTCGTGGGGTGCTACCTATCTACACGCTCGTTTCTAAATCGGGGCGCTCCCCTGCATGAAGAGAGGGGTGTTTTTTGGCCGCCCAGGGCGGTCTGGTGTCTGCCATATCTCTGTTTTCTGTTTCCCGCTGTCTGCTTTCCGTCCCGCCCGTGCCATTCTATTTCTTCTCGCCGCCCCCATTTCTTTTTGTGCCGGCCTCTTCTTCGCAGAGACGGCGCCACGGCACTGCCCTCGTGTTTCACATTGCCTCATTGTTTCTGGGAAGGCAGATCGATCTGCGTGCCCCCTCCCCTGCTTCTCGTGTTTCCTCTCATTTGTTTTGTTTCTCTCGCTCTCTCTTATTTTCCGGGGGGACCCCAGTCCCGCGCGTGCCCGTGCATGCATATAACGCCCGTCCTGCCGCACCGCGTGTCTGTGTTTGTGGCCAGGTCTGCCAGTCTGCTTGTCTGCGGCTCCCTTTGAGCTGATATTCCCTACAGACTCTCCTTTCCTCTCACACATCCCCTTCTCCTCACCATGTCTCTCAAGCACCTCATCTCGTCGCCCCTCGAGGCCGGCCCGTCCGTGCTGGACGCCAACCGCCTGCCCGCGCACCTGGACGGCGTCCTCGACTACACGGCACGCCGCCTCGCCCGCAAGGCCCTGCACATCGACCTTGTCGTCGTGCGGCGGACGTACCAGCTGCCGGTGACCGAGACGGAGTCGGCAGCACTGTCACCCGAGATGTCGCCGTCGTCGTTTTCTGCAGCACAGTCTCCTGCCTCGGTGGACGCGGCGCCCGTTGATTCGGTCGCCCACACGGATGCCGACGCAGACGCCGTGTCTCCGCTGCCGCGCTCGCGCTTTGCGTCTGCAGTCCGCAGCCTGGCACGGCTGCCGCACCTTGTGTCGTCGGCAGCGTCCTCTCCGGCGGCATCGGCCTGCTCGTTCCCGGCATCGCTCGCCTCGCCGTCGTCGTCGCCGCTGTTCTCACCTGCATCCATGTACAACCCGTCAGCGCCGTCTTCGCTCACCTCGCCAACGCTGTCGTCCTATGGCGGCGCGGTGTCGTCATCGTCGTCGGCCTCCTCGTCAACCTGCAGCCAAAAGAAGACCAGCAGCCGGTGGCCACTCTTTGCCTCGTCTTCGGGCCGGTACCACAACGGGGGGTTCGCCTCGCCGTCTCTGTCGTCTATGCCCTCCACACCCTCAACCCCGGCGACGCCAGCAACACCGGCCACGCCGGCCCTCACAGAGGACTCGTGCGGCACGGGCACGACGGGCACGACCACGACCACAGCCAGCGGCGCGTTTTCGTCGTTTGGTTATGCTGGGGGGGACCCGGCAGCCGCCTCGGCACTGTCGCCGGCCATGGCGCCGTCTGGGTTTGCCGTGCGGCTCGTCTACGCCGACGACCTGCCGCAGCGGCACGAGCGCATGACGCGCCAGATCCTGGCCAAGGCGGCCCGCAAGCTGCACCTGCCGCTGCACCACGTGCGCATGGACGCGGCCACCGCTACGGGCCTGCCGGCGGACGTGGTGGCGCGCTCGGTCGAGCAGAACCACATCCTGTTTGCGGCGCCCGGCCTGACGGTGCGCTCGCTGGACCACCTGTACACGTTCAAGGCGGCGCTGTGCCGCTACGCGCAGAGCGGCGACCGGTGCCGGCTCGAGGACGCCGTCGACGAGCTGCGGCGGTACGTGCTGGCGGCCGAGGTGCACAGCGGGATGCGCCGCGGCAGCTGTGGGAGCAGCGGCAGCGGAGGTAGCCGCGGAAGCGGGAGCGGTAACGGCTGCGGGCTGCCGAAGCGCGAGCTGCTGCGGCGGTACCCGTCGATGAACCAATTCTTCACAGAGGCGCACCTGGCCGATGTGCGGCGCATGTACAGCCGCGCGTACGGCGGGCCGGAGCACGCGAGCGGCATCGAGGCGGACGGCCTGAGCCTGTGTCCGACGATGGCGACGGTGGAGTCGACGGCAGCGCCGGTTCCCAAGTCGGCAAGCGACCGTAATGTGGCGTCCTACGACCAGTGCCGCATTGTCGGCGTCGACGTGCCCGAGGAGCCGCAGGCAGAGACAGCCAACGGCGTGGAAGCCGCCATGGTTGCGGACGACGACGACGACGAGATGGCCACGCCCATTGCCGGCTCGGCCCGCGAGAAGCACGGCACGGCAACCAACGACCTGCTGGCCCTGGCCGCCATGCTCAGCCGCGCGGCCCGCACGACGGCCGTGCCTCTGCCGCCACGCCGGATGCCGCCGCCGCCGCCGCCGCCGCCGGTGCCCGACTCTGTGCCGCAGTCGCCCGTCGCCTTGTCGCCGGTGTCTACACGCCGCCGCCGGCGCTACGGAATGCGTCTGCAGCTCGACCAGGCGCTGCTGTACCAGGCTGCACACCAATCGGGCGTCGCGCACCGGTCCTCGGCGCCGGCATCGCCCGTTGTGAATGTGGAGCCGGAGAAGAACGGAACGGAGCGCAGGGCAGAGGCGCAGCTGCCTGTGTCAAAGACTGAGAACAAAGCGGAGGAGAGCAAGACAGAGACCGATGCTGCTGCTGAGACTACGGCGGTCGCCCCCGTCACAGTTCTTCCCGTGGCGTCTGCTCCGACAGTGTCACCGCCGCCGCCGCCGCCGCCGCCCGCTGCGCTCCCGGTGGCGCCCGTGCTGTCGGCGCGGTCGCCGGCTCTGGCAAAGACACCGCAGCAGTCGGCCCGCAGCCCCCTGAGCCCCCGGCTTCCGGTGCTCAAGCTGCTCACGACGTTTGACACGACGGCGCCGGCACGGGCCAAAAAGGCGCCGGTAGCGGCAGCGAATGCAGCGGCGGTGGCAACAGCATCGCCGAAAGCTGCAGCAGCAGCGGCATCCGATGACCGCGACGACGAGGAGGAGCAGCTGACCGCGCGGCCCGTCAGCTGCGTGCGCAAGCTCCCCCACGGCGGCGGCTCCTTTTTCTGGGGCAGCAGCAGCAACAGCAACAACAACGGCTGCAGCAGCGCCGTCGGCAACGGGCCGAGCATCGGGGCAGTGCTGCAGCCCGGCGGCAGCGGCAGCGAGGGGGCCGGCGGCAGCATTTTGGACGCGTGGGCGGCGAGCCGGGCGGCGTTTGCAGACGTCGGGCTGTCGCCGATTGCGTCGCCGATCGGGTGCGACACGGCCGGGCCGGTGCCGGCGACGTACGACGACATCTCGCCGACCACGCGCAGCGAATGGGGCTTTCTGATGGGCGGCCAGCTGGGGCGGCAGGTGACGGTGACGACGTTTTAGGTGGTGTTTGTACTTATACCCGTTTCATACCCATTGTCGTATTCATGTTCCTTTCGTATCTCCCTCTTGGCCAAACACCTGCATCGCCACCACCCTACCGCCACCCGTAGCGCCCCCCCGACTCGCGCTGCGCCGCCCGGTTCTTGGCAAACGTCTCCTCGAACGCCTCCTGCTGCCCCTGCACGGCGTTGACCAGCTGCCGCAGGCTGTGCTTGCCCGGCTGCAGCGCCCGCAGCGGGTTGTGCGCCTGGGCCTGCTGGTCCTGCTCGCCCGCCTGCCGCAGCGCCTCGTTGTGCCGGTACTCCTTGTCCATGTCGAACGTGGCCGCGATCTTGGTCGCTGCCGCCGCCGCGTCGGCTCGGCTGCCGCGGCCAAACAGCTCGCGCCGCTCGCGCGCCGACAGCTTGAGCTCGTCTGCGAGGGCGCCGACGGAGGCGGGGGCGGGGGCGACCTCAGGCGCCGTTGCAGACTCTGGAACCTGGCCGTCACCCTGTGTCTGTGTTTGGTTGAATAGAGGCTGGTAATCGCCGCCGTCGCCGTTGTCCTCTTCTGTCGTACTGGCGCTGCTCTGTGTCGTTGCCTCGAGCGAAAAGAGAGAGACCTTCGTCTTCGGCTTTTCTTCCTTGGCTTTCTCTTCAGATAGGGGAGCTGCCGCTGCTGCGGGTGTTGAGGATGTCGGGGCTGCTGAAGATGTACTGGCTGGTGGCGCTGCCGCCGCCTTCTTCGGCTTCTTCCCTGGCTTGCGCGAGACCGACAGAGGCACAAACATCGTTGCGCTGCCCACCAGCTTCACGTCCTCTGCCGCCTTCTGTCCGTCGGCCACCCGTGGGCCCTTTGGCGGTGGCAGAGAAAGTGTAGAGGATGTGCCGGCAGACGGCTTTGAGCTGCTGCTGTCGTCGCCGCCGCCGCTGCCGTTGGTCTCGTTGGCCGTTGTTGTTGGTAAGCTTGTCGCTTCCGCATCGCCATCGCTTCGACGAAACGCCACATCGCCGCTCGTCTTCAGGCTGACGGCTGGCCTCGTTGTCGCCGTCCCGGATGATGCAGAAGACGAGCCGGGCGTGGCCGCCGTCTTTTTCGGGGGCGGCAGAAACGACGCGAACCCGCTGAACCGGCTGGTGCTGCCGCCCGCTCCAGCCATCCGAGCACGCTTCGCAGGCCGCTGCTCTGCATCGGCATCCTCCGCCGCCGTCGCTGGCAGGTTGACCACGATCTTGCCGTTGGCGCGGTCAACGAGTTTCTGGAAGGGCTTCTTGCCTGCCGCGGTTGTGGTGGTCGTCGGGGCGGCTGTGGCAACGGCCTCGCCGTCGGACGAGCCCGAGTCGGAATCGTAGTCCACGAGAGCCATCTGGATCGGTGTTTGTCGAGTGTGTTGTATTGGTGTTTCTTTCGCCTCTGCGCGTTCAGTCTTTGCCTTCTCGATGGTCCACCAAAAACGGCAAGGCGCCAATTGCTATCGCGCCTTATCACCACGTGCGGGGTCACGCGGCAAGCGCAGCCTCCCGCGTTCCACCCCTCAGGTTAGCTACAACAGCCGACGTCAACCACTGCCACCCACGCGCACCGATTGTCCCCATGGCGAAGGCTGGCCCTGCCGACGACTTTCTACGACGAAACCTCTGATCAATGTTGTTTTAGCACCGGGTCGACATTTAGAGCGCCTCGGGACGGTCGTTCCCTCTGTTGACTCTCACTACTCCGGCACTCGACTCTGACGTGGGCTGCGTCTTGAGCTCTCCGTCCTGTTTCGACCTCCAAATTTACTTTCAGTTTCCTTTCAGCTTCCTTCTCATTACCTAAACGAAACACGCACGTGTTTCAATTTCCATTGCCATGTCTGTACTGCAGGCAGAAGAGTACGTTACTATGTGTTGCCTTTTTGCTATCCCAGCTCGTTGGCTCACCCCCCCAGGCTCGTGGCGTACCAGCTGCGCGCTGCCTATCTCAGTGAGATTGCCGATGGCGTGGGCGAACGGCTGATCACGCTCGACGAGAGCATTGTCAACTCGCCCTCCTTCAAGGCGGCCGGGTGGCGGTCCAACCCGGGCCTGATCAAGCGCACGCACTCGCCGCCGATTCCGACGGCCGTTGCCTCCGAATACTTCCGCGCCCCGCGCTCTCTGGGCATCAATCTCGAGGACGACGACAGCACTGCCCTGCTCGGGGGTGATGGCACCCGCGATGGCGAGGCGGGGGCGGGCGAGGGCGGGTTTGGGCGTCTTGGCACGCTTGGCGGCGGCGGCGGCGACGCGGCAGCGGGCAGCGTGATGAACGGCGGCGGTCTGGAGCCGGGCCAGCGGGCGGAGCGGCCGATGACGGCGGCGAACAAGCGGCGGCGGCGGCGCGAGCAGCGGCTGGACGAGGAGGACGACAGCAGCGACCTGAGCGACGAGAGCGACGACGACGCCAGCAGCGACCAGCGGGCGGCGGTGCAGCAGATCAAGTTTGCCAAGATGCCGATCCGGCACCGGTCCGGGTCGTCGCCGCTGCAGTCGTCGAACCTGCGGCGGCCGCCGATCCTGGGCGGCGAGGCGGACGGGACGACCACGTCGACGTCGACGTCGCTGTCGCAATCGCGGACCCTGCTGCATCAACAACAGCAGCAGCAGCAGCAGCAGCAGCAGCAGCAGGCGCAGGCGCAGGCGCAGTCGCATACACAGCTACCGCCGCCACGGCGCGGATCGCAGTCGGCGCTGCAGGTGGTGAAAGAGCGTGCCCGGCGCGACACGGTGACGAGCAGCGAAGTGTCGTCGGAGAACGAGTACGACCCGGCCAGCAGCAGCGGGTTCCCGCCGACCATGGGCGAGCGCGAGCGCCAGGCCGTGGAGGCGGCAGCGGCACGGGCGGCGGCAGCCACGCCCGCGCGGACAGACGGACGGTTGGCACAGCGCGCCCGCGCCCGACGAGCGGCAGCGGCAGCGGCAGCGGCGGCGGCAGCAGCAGCAGCTTCAGCGGGGGCTGCAGGGACGTCCTCTGCGGCGGCAGCCCCTGCGCCGCCGGCCTCCCGTCTGCGGTCGACCAGCAGCAGCACCAACAGCAGCGGAACGCGTCTGGGCGGTGGCGGAGCCAAGGTGTTGTCAGGAGCGGCCGGCGGCGGCGGGACGACGGCGGACGGGACACCGCTTCCCGGGCTGCAGCGGCAGACGAGCGACCTGCTGGAGGAGGAGCGCGAGGACGACGAAGAGGAGGAGGACGAGGAGGACGAAGTGGACGAGGGCGACGAGGGCAGCGACGACGACGAAGAGGAGGAGGAGGAGGAGGAGGAGGAGGAGGAAGAGTCGGACGCGTCGGACATCTCGTCGACGTTTGCAGGCAGCATCGACTCGGCGTCGATCCTGCACAACGTGCGGGACAACATGCTGGCGGAGTCGACGCCGCCGACGAGCAACGGGCCGATTGTGGTGGGGACGCCGCCGCGGGCGTTTACGCGGACGGCGACGGTGCGGCGGTCGCAGGCGGCGGCGGGGGTGGGGGCGGGCCAGGCGGAGCAGCCGCCGCCGGGGGCGCTGCCGCTGCCGCCGCCGCGGCCGCTGAGCACGCTGCGGCCGGTGAGCGTGGCGCCGCCGCGCAGCCTGCTGACGGCGGCGCTGCAGGCGCGCAAGGCGACGGGCGGGGGCGCCAAGCCGTTTGAGCGGTTTGCGACGCTGTCGGGGCAGGGCGAGCCGAACCCGCTGCTGGTGCGGATCTACGTGCCGTTCTCGACGGAGCCGGGCAAGCCGTTTGAGGTGGCGATCCGGCCGACGGTGCTGGAGGACCAGCGGGCGGGCAGCGCGGAGCGTCCCGTGACGGTGGTGGACCTGCTGGGGCTGAGCCTGTGGCGGTACCAGGACGAGGGCCGTTCGCCGCCGCTGCCGGCGAACCGGCTCAACGTCAACTGGTGGACGCTGCGGATGGTGGAGGAGGGCGGCGAGGTGGACGAGGACTTCCCGCCGCTGGACCGGACGCGGCCGCTGGCGTCGTTTACGACGGCGAACAACAACAAGGGCGGGCTGCGGTTCCGGTCGAAGAGCAAGGTGTACGACGACTTTGCGCTGATGGAGGCGACGGCGGCCGAGTTTGAGGCGAACCAGCTGGCGACGCCGCAGGAGGAGGAGGAGGCGGAGGCGGCGTCAGCACCAGCGCCGGCTGCGGCAGAGGACACGGACGGCGACCGGACACCACGCAATGCGACGCCTGCGCCGGACAGGCAGCGATTCGGGTACGACGGCCCCGGTCCCGGCCCGGGCCCCGGCCCCGGCCCCGGCAACAGCGACATTGTGCCGGCGTTTGCGGGGCGGGCGCTGGACCAGCCGCGGCCGAACCCGATCCTGAACACGACGTACCGGCACAACGAGCGGCACGCGGACGAGCCGGCGTGGACGGGAGCGACGCACGCGGTGCGGGGGCGCAAGAAGCTGCTGCGGGTGCACATCCACTCGGCGGACGCGGCGCCGGGGCAGATGGTGACGGTGGAGGTGACGACGGACACGTACCTGGAGGAGGTGCTGGACATGGTGTGCAAGAAGCGCGGGCTGGACAAGGCCAGCCACGTGCTGAAGCTGCCGGGGTCGGGCGCGATGGTGCTGACGGACCGCGAGGTGTCGTCGATTGGCAACGTGACGGACCTGGACCTGTTCCGGCGGCGGTTTGCGGCGGCGGACGGTGGCGGCGGCGGCGGTGGCGGTGGCGGCAGCGGACACTCGCCGAGCAGTGCGCCGGGGCTGTCGCCCGGCAGCTTCCTGGTCGGCGGGGGCGGGCTGGGCACCAGTGCGGCGACGCGGCGGTTCCGGCGGGCGGCGGGGACGACGCCGGGGTCGCTGCACCCGCTGGCGCGCGAGGCGCTGCTGCGGCCGCCGTCGGACAACGTCAGCGACGCCAACTACAAGCGCTACGTGGTGTGGCGGCGGCAGGGGCTGAAGATCATGGGGTCGACGGAGCGGGTGCTGACGATCGACGGCGAGTACGTGCACATTATGAGCGTGCACGGGACGGGCGGCGGCGGCGGCGGCGGGTCTGGGGCCGGCGGCGGCACGGGGCCCGGCGGCGGCAGCGGGACGGGTGCGGGCGCGGGCGTGGGCGGCACGGGCTTTGGCAAGATCACGACGGTGCACTTTAGCAACGTGATCGGGTGCAAGGTGTCGCGGCGGCACCCGACGCACTTCAAGCTGATTGTGTACAAGGCGACGGAGAGCAAGCGGTACGACTTTGAGGCCAAGACGGCCGACGAGGCGGCCGAGATTGTCGGCGAGCTGAAGAAGGCCATGTCGCCGTACCGGGACAGTTGATGAGGATAGTACGAAATATGCATCCAGTTTACTATCATACGCTCAAGTTATAGGGCATCACGACCTAAATACAGGGCACCACAGCACCAGGGCACAGTTCACCATTGTACGCTCAAGTTATAGGGCATCAGGGCATTAAAACAGGCACCACGGCCTAAAATACAGGGCACCACGACCTAAATACAGGCACCACAGCACCACGGCACAGGCGCTACCTCCCCCCCCACAGCGCATCCACCACCTGAAAGACCGCCGTGATGTCGCGCATCGCCGCCGCGTCCACGCTGCCGCCCAGCCGCTGCTGCATCTTGTCCGGGTGCCAGCGCACGCGCTCGTCGCGCAGCCGCTTGCGCAGCGCCGCCTTGTCGGGGGCGCCGTCGGGCCCGCCCGTGAACAGCTCGCGGACGGCCTGTGCGAACGCGGCCGCCGCGTCTTCTTCGCTGCCCGCGCCGCCCTCCGCCGCCGTCGCCGCCGCCGCCGCTGCCGGCCGCTCCGCCGGCCACGGAATCGTCGCCACCGCCGGCGCCGCCTCCCACCGCGCCCACGCCGCCGTGTACGCGTCCCACCGCGCCTGCCACGTCTGCCGCCGCTGCCGCCGCGCCGCGCCCCGCCGCAGGCTGCGGTCCACCGCCGCCGCCCACGCGCGCCGGTCGGCCTCGGCGCGCGCGCTGCGGGCCTGTTCTTTCTCCGCCTCGCGCGCCGCCGCCTCCCGCCGCCGCTTCTCCGCCTCGCGCGCCTCCCGCCGCCCGGCGTCCGACCGCTCCCACATGCGCTGCCGCACGTACGCCGCGTACGCCTCGTCGTCCATGGCGTGGATGTCCGGGGCTGCGGTGCCGTCGCCGGCGGCAGCAGCACCACCACCACCACCACCTTTGGCCGCCGCCGCCGCCTCCCGCGCGTACTCGTGCACCGGCTGCCCGTACACGGCCTCCCAGTACGCGGCGCCCTCGTCGTCGGCCATGGCGTCAAACAGCGACTGCCGGAACGCCGCGTCCGGGTCCAGCGCCGGCGACGCGTACGGGTCCTCGGGCTCTTCTTCCTCTTCCCGGCCGTCCTTTTTCCGGTGCCGTCGGCTGTGTCCGTGTCCGTGCCGGTGGTGCCGCCGGTGCCGTCGGCCGTGGTCGTCGTGCGCGCGGGGCGACTGCGAGCGCGAGGGGGAGGCAGAGCGGGACCGCGTGTGGTGCCGGTGGTGCCGGTGGTGGTGCCGCCGGTGGTGGTGGCGGTGCCGTCGTGTCGAGGGCTCGTCGGACTTGCGGTCTGCCTCGCAGTCACCGTTGCCGTCGCCGTTCTTGTCGCCATCCTTGTCGCCATCCTTGTCGCCGTTGTCATCGCTCTTGGCCGACGACCCAGCATACGGATTGATCGACGCCAGGATGCGCGCACGCAGCGGCGCACGCGCAAGCTCCTCTTCCTCCATGGGTGGCCGCTGAGCTCATGTGTCGAGACGAGATGGTGGGCGCATTTTGGTGTTGTCGGTTTACGTTGTGGTCAGAGTTTAAAGTCTCGTTGTTTAAGCTACGTTTTTGGCGTCGATTTGCATCACGTGAATTTTGTAATCTTCAAAGATCAGACAGAACAGCTTTGTTTGTTCAGAACTATATTATACTGTATCTAACAGTTTTGCTCTTTCAGCAATCATTAACCGGCCCTGAGAATGCCTCCTCTATCGTGCATTATCCCTTGGTTGTCATAAAACGCCAACATGATCAGAATCCATCAAATCAAACAGACAGCATCGCTCGCGATCCATCTACTCAAACAGGTCGTCCTCCTCCATGTCGTCGCCGCCGCCGACCACCTCCTCGACCGCGTCGTCCTCGTCGTCCAGCATCATCGAGTCCGCGTCCGACTCGACGTCGCTCGCGTGGTGGTTCGCCGCAATGTTGATCTTGCCGTCCACCAGCTCGACCACTGCCGTCTCGCCGTCGCGGATGTTGCCGCGCAGGATCAGGATCGCCAGCCGGTTGAGCACCTCCTTCTCAATCAGCCGCGCCAGTGGCCGTGCACCGTATGCTGGCGAGTAGCCCGCGTTGCCCAGGTAGTCCTTGGCCTCGTCGGTGACCACAATGTCCACGTTGCGGTTGTTCTCGTGCAGCCGCTTCTGGATCTCGCCCACGCGCAGGTCGACAATCCGCCGGATCTCCTTGCGCGTCAGCCGGTTGAAGATGACAATCGACGAGATCCGGTTCAGGAACTCGGGCAGGAAGTAGTTGCGCAGCGCGTTCATCACCAGCTCGCGCGTCGTCGGGTCGATCCGCCCGTCGCGCCCAGATGGCCGCGACAGGTACTCGGCGCCCAGGTTCGACGTCATCACCACAATGCAGTTCTTGGCGTCGACAATCCGGCCCTGCCCGTCCGTGATCCGCCCGTCGTCCATCAGCTGCAGCAGCACCGTCAGCACCTCCTTGGCTGCCTTCTCGACCTCGTCAAACAGCAGGATCGAGAACGGCTTGCGCCGCAGCGCCTCCGTCAGCTGGCCACCCGAGTCGTGGCCCACGTAGCCGGGCGGCGCACCGATCATCCGGCTGAGCGAGTGCCGTTCCTGGTACTCGGACATGTCGAACCGGATCATCGCCTTCGGGTCGTCGAACAGGAACTCCGCCAGCGCCTTGGTCAGCAGCGTCTTGCCCGTGCCCGACGGACCGCAGAACAGGAAGCTCGGCGGCTGGTTCGGGTTCGCCAGCCCGGACCGCTGCAGCCGGATCGCGTTCGACACCGACTGCACCGCCTCGCGCTGGCCCACCACAAGCTTGCCCAGCGCCCGCTCCATGTGTAGCAGCTTCTCCTTCTCCGACGTCTTGAGCCGCGTCACCGGGATGCCCGACCAGCGCGACACAATCTCGTTGATCTGGTCCGGGCCGACCACGTCCGTCACCATCGACCCGCCCGTGTCGGCCGAGTTCTGGCTCAGGGCCGCGTCTGCCGCTGCCTTCTCCTTCTCCAGCTTGTGGATCAGGTTCTCCATCTCCGGGATGGCGTAGAACTTGAGGTCCGCAGCGCGCGCCGTGTCGTTCAGCCTCTCTGCGTCCTCCATCTTCACCTTGAGCTGCTCCAGCTTGACCTTGGCCTCCTGGATCTCCTTGCCGCGCTTGCGCTCGCTCTCGTACTTTTCGCGCAGCGGCCGCAGCTCCTCCTCCACGTTCTGTGCGTCCTGCTTGGCCTGCGCCAGCCGCGTCTTGGATGCGTCGTCCTTCTCGCGCGACAGCGCGTGGATCTCAATCTGCAGCTGCCGCAGCTTGCGCTCCAGCGAGTCGAGCACCTCCGGCTGCGACTCGCGCGCCACCCGCACGGCTGCCGCCGCCTCGTCGACCAGGTCGACCGCCGAGTCGGGCAACCGCCGTGATGTCAGGTACCGTGCCGCCAGGTTTGCGGCCGACACGAGCGCGCTGTCGGTAATGTTGACACCGTGGTGCACCTCGTACTTCTCCTTGAGACCACGCAGGATCGACACCGTCTCCGCCACCGTCGGCTCCTTGACAATGACCTGCTGGAACCGACGCTCAAAGGCCGCGTCCTTCTCAATGTACTTGCGGTACTCGGCCAGCGTCGTCGCACCAATGCAGTGCAGCTGTCCGCGCGCCAGCATGGGCTTGAGCAGGTTGGCAGCGTCCATGCCGCCCTCGCCCGACGAGCCGGCGCCCATCAGCAGGTGGATCTCGTCCACAAACAGCACTATCATGTCCTTGGAGTCGGTGATCTCCTTCAGCACGCCCTTCATCCGCTCCTCGAACTCGCCCCGGTACTTGCTGCCGGCCACCAGCGCGCCGACGTCCAGCGACAGCAGCCGGCACGCGGCCAGGTTGTCGGGGACGTCGAGGTTGACAATGCGCTGGGCCAGGCCCTCGACGACGGTTGTCTTGCCCACACCGGGCTCGCCGATCAGCACCGGGTTGTTCTTGGTCCGCCGGGACAGGATGCGGATCACCCGCCGGATCTCTTCTTCGCGGCCAATGACCGGGTCGATCTTGCCCTCGCGGGCCATGGCCGTCATGTCGATGGTGAACTTGGTCAGGTTCTCGTTCTCCTGCTCCGTGTCGGCCGTCTTGGAGTCGACCCGCCGCGTACCGCGGATGGCCTGCACGGCGTCCTGCACCAGCTTGGCCTTGGGGATGTTTGCCTCCTTGAGCGCTGTCTGGATCGAGCTGTCTTCAGACAGGGCCGTGATCAGGTGGTCGATAGCCACGTAGGAGTCCTTCTGCAGCTTCTGCAGCTCCACCGCCTTGCGGAAGACGGCGTGCAGCGTTGGTGAGAACGACACCTGGTCTGGTGGCGGGTCCTGGCTGGGCAGCCGCACCAGGTGCTTCTTCAGTGCGCGGTCCAGCAGTTGTGGATCGCCGTTCGCCCGCTCCACGACCTGCCGCATGAATGATGGGCCGGCCGCGGGGCCGTTCTGTTGGTCTTTGGATGGGTCGGCCGGCGGGTCGAGCAGCGACACTGCCAGGTGCACCGGCAGCACCTGTGAATGTGCATATTGAGCGGCCAGGGCCAAGGCGTCTTCCACGGCCTTCTGGGCGCGCTCTGTCAAATCGAGCTTGTTGGATGCCATGATTTGGCAAAGAGGGGTGTGTTGTGTGTGAGGGGTTGTTGTTGGTCTTCAGTGTTTGGTGGGGTGTTTAGGCTTTTCGTGGTGTGAAATAGAAAGCCTTTGTTGAAGATCGTCAGAATGGAAATGTGTTCGCGGTTTAGTGTGTGTTCGCCTATGTCCAGACGATTCGTGTTATTCGTCGTTGGAATGTATGAGGGAGAATCGAAACAAAGGGAGAGACGAGAGAAAGAGCAGATCGATGACGCTGCTTTATACTTCTGCTGTTGAGGCCCGGCGGAGCCGGGGGGCTTCTTGCCTGATGGTGGGATGCTTCGGGCAGCTGCCAGGCGCTAGAAGCACCGCCTAGCGCCCCCGCGAACCAAAAAAGAAGGCGTTGGAAACGCCTAGCAGGTGCTGGATCGATGCCCGATTCGGCCTAGCCCACTTTAGCTATCAGCTTAGTCATTTCTGTCACTTTGTGCACGTGACCCAATTCGGCTCTCGAATTTTCCAATTTTCTTCGAACGACGACGACCCAGACCACCGCTCGAGCACTCCGACCTCCCCTCCCGAACCCAACCGACAACCATGCGCGGCCTGCCCTTACCAGACGTCAGGCGACTGGCTTCCGGCGTCAGCGTCCATGCGCGCACGGCCGTGGCCGTTGTCCGGACCGTCCGGGCAGCGTCGACGTACAAGCGCTACCGGGCGCCGAAGCCTGAGCTCGCCAAGTTCCCCGAGGGGCACGGCGAGCAGATCTGGGTGTTCAGCCACCTGTCGACCAACCAGGTGGTGTACTCGCACTCGCCGGTGCTGAGGGTAGGTTTCTGTTAAGAATTGCCATCTGGCTCTGTTCTCCCCCTGCTAACGTGCTTGAGAACAACCGCGCCCTGCGGCAACTGCCGTTCAACGGCAAGAACACAAAGCCAGTCAAGCTGCGCAAGGACTACTGGAAGCCCATGGCGCTGATCCAATTTGAGGAGGGCGCTGGCGTGATCGGCCGGTCCGCGTTCCAGAAGCTGCGCGAGTTCCGCCGCGAGCACGAACTGTCGTGGGGCCACCAGGCCCCGGCGCTGCTGGGGCTGCGCGGGCAGCTGGAGAACAACCGCGAGGTGGCGCTGATGCACAAGCGCGAGCGGCGGCAGCTGGAGAAGCGCGTGCTGGGCGCGGCGCTCAACGACCAGCGCGCCAACAGCATTGCCGACATTGCGGCGGTGCTGGCCGGCGCCGGGCGCGGCAACCTGGTGCGGCAAAAGCGGGAGGGCAGCGACGGCGAGGCAGCAGCTGCGACAGATGCGCTAGCCTCGGCCACGGTGTTTTGGGCCAACGAGTTTGACCGCAACCTGGCGGAGTCGTGGACCAAGAACGTGGTGCACGCTGCTGGCATCCCGGAGCGGACATCTGAGCCGATATACGACGAGGCCGACGAAGTGGCCGAGCCGAGCGAAGCATAGACGGAATGTCCTCTTCGTCTCTTTCGGTCTGGAAAGACTCCGTGCATGCGAGCGAACAAAACTACCGGGACGGGCATGTACAAAAATCATGTACTTATTTCAGGGTTTACGATCTCTTTTTTTTTTTTTTTTTTCGTTCTGGTCTGGTCGTGATTAAGCATGCCAGTCTAAAACTCGAGCGCAAACTGCTTCAGGTACTCGTAGTCGGCCACGTTGGCCTCGACACAGGCGCGGATCGTCTTCTGGCCCTTCTCGCCAAACTTTTCTGTCCACTCCTTGTCCTCCTCCTCGACGGTGGGTGTTTTCTGAAACTGTCAGCGTTGGTCTTGGGAGGCTGTAACGAACACAGAAAGAAACATACCCGGTGGGAGGCACGCGGCAGCAGGCCCTTGCTGGAGAGCGCGTCGTTGTGGAAGCCGGTCCACTTCTCAAACGCCTCGGCGGCGTGCTGCTGGTTGGCCTCGTCGGCCCACTGCAGCATCTCGGGCCGGTACTCGAGGTTGATGGCGCGGCAGAAGGCCTGGATGGCCTCGACAGGGCGGTCCAGCAGGTCGTCGGCGTCAAGCACGGTGACGGAGACCGGGGCGGTGCCGTTGGTGCCGTTGGTGCCATTGGTGCCATTGGCGCTGGTAGCAGTGCTGGTGCCGACGCCGCGCACGGGCGGGCCGTCCGCCACGAGCCCCTCGGCGCGCAGGTAGTCAAACAGCTTGCGCAGCTCCGCATAGCCAGCTTCGTTGGGCATGAAGTCGCGGAACTGGGTGGCGTCGACCAGCGGCGGCACGGTGCAGCGGTAGTACGAGGGGATGGAGCGCCGCGGGTGGCGGATCAGAAAGGTGAAGTGGAAGGGCGCAAGGGTGGACCGCGGCAGGACGGTCACGTTGCGGCCGGGGCGGTCAGCCTCGGGGTCTGCGCGGTCGGCCAGCGACGGCGCAATGGCGGCGGGCTTGCCGTCCGCCGGCATCAGGTAGTAGGCCATGTCCTTGATGAACAGGCGCTGGGGAGAAGGCATCAGCACGGAATACAAAACCCGGAAATTACAGTGCTGGCATGCACCTTCTTCTCACTCAGCAGCTTGTCCAGGATGTCCTTGTAAGTGACGTTGCTGAAGCCACTGTCGAGACGCATCTTCTCGTCGTCGGCGAAGCGTGCACTGAGGCGCTCCGGCCCGTAGTAGAAGGCATCGCCAAAGGGCTCGTGGGCACAGGCAAGGTCCTCGCGGGTCATAAAGACCTGGGGCTGTTAGCGAACAGCGCCTTGCAGGAAAAGAGGCAGCAGAGCATATACCCGTTCAAAAGCTGTCGAGCAAGACCGCGGGTGGGTCGCGACGAAGATGGGACGGCCAGCCATTTTGAGAAGGTATTAATACTTTAGGCTAAAAGGCGGCAGGGGTCAAATTGGGTGGGGGGGGGACTGTAAAAAGGTGATTGGGAGGAAAAGAAAGAATGCGACGAAGCAAAGCCAGTGTGAAGACAAGAAAAATATGCGAGAGACGTGACAAAATGACTTTTGAGGAGAAACTGAGGGGAAACCCCCAAAAGAACCGACAAGCTGTCGGGAAAGAGCTTTCATGCAGTAGCCGTGGCAAATTACTCACAATTTATGTAATGAATTCTTATCGATAACCGATCGGCAGAAAAAAAAAAAAAAGAAAGAGAACATCCGCGACGACAAGACGCAACCCATATACCGTTCTCCCTTTGCAATCCCGCACAGCCTCAAGTCACCATGGCGAAAAGCGCGCGCGCGAGTTCGCGCAAGAACAACAACCAGAAGCTCAAGAAGAATGTCTTTGGCCCCGTCGAGTCGGCCCGGACAGAGCGGCTGTCGGCCAAGCTGCTGGAACTGGCAACGCAGAAGCTGCCGCCCAAGGAGCCCGAGACCAAGGACACGGACATGGCCGTGGATTCCGCAGATGGTATGTTATGAATTTGATTGGCGATATTGTGCTTCTGTCGTGGTTTTGACTAACCATACGATGTACAGCACCTGCCGATGCCACACCAAACGCACAACTAGAGGGCGAGGGTATGTACTTTTTTCTAGAGGGTTTTCTTGGCCATACACAAGGGTCTAACAGTATCAGCTACCATGGACGTTGATGGCGAGGCCAAGCCGGCCACCGGAAAGTCTTCCTCCCGGAGGCGCGTCGAGAAGAAGCGGAGATCGAAGAAGTCGTCGATCGTGTTCGTCAGATACAAGGACCGGGTTGCAAAGCGGGGGAAGAAATGAGCGGTTAATGGGCTGGCAGGCCAGGAAAGCGGCCGGTTGTGCTCAGCGAGCGGCAGAGGGGTCG
Source organism: Ceratocystiopsis sp. VPRI43766 (assembly GCA_019925685.1). Classification (NCBI taxonomy): domain Eukaryota; kingdom Fungi; phylum Ascomycota; class Sordariomycetes; order Ophiostomatales; family Ophiostomataceae; genus Ceratocystiopsis; species Ceratocystiopsis sp. VPRI43766. Next base: position 81,082 of record JADHKF010000030.1, on the reverse strand, counting down.
GAAGAACCCCGGTTCGCTGGCCCGTGGGGAAGATATCTTCTTTTTCTGTTTCCTAGGGACCAGTTTAACGACTTTTGACGACTCACAGGGGGGTGGAATAAAGTAAACCATAAGAAAACCGAAGCTATTCGCATACTGTTTCTATACACTCTTTATCGATCGTCACATTGCTTTTGGCAGCCGCCTTGGGCATTTACAGGCTGACATGCGCTGTAACAGGCAGTTTTTACTGAGCGGCTCCACTAATTGGCCTGCAGCCGCCAAGCAGCCACGTCTATATCAGACCATTTCGTCCCATCCGCCGCAGTTGGAAAAGAAACAAGAACGTAGAACCATGGAATACAATCCTCCTCTCATGGGGATCCTCTTTTCTAGATTATGTCTTCTACATCCTCCTCCTCGTCGCTGCGTTCTGCCGTGTCCAGGCGTTGCTATGCACGTGACGATAAGAACGCCCTGCCGATAAGTCAAAAAAAAAGTTGTCGGCGACTTTGTTTTTTTCTTTTTCTCTTCTGGCGATCGCTCTTCTGCACACACGACCACTTCCCCATGGCGCCCACAACAAACCGCGGCGGATTCGTCTTCCGCCGCGAAGAAGAGCGCAAGGCGGATGAGGTGATTGACAGCCTGGACGCCGCCTACCGGGCGGGCGAGCCGGGCGCGCCACGGCCGACGGTCTCGGTCGTGGTGGCGCGGCTGCAGGCCATCCGGAACCACTCGCTGGGCCGGCAGAAGAAGCGCTACCTTGAGTCGCTGGCAGAGAAGCTGCTGGACGAGCGTGCGGCCGTGGCGGCGGCCGAGGCTGCGGTAGAAGCGGCGGCAGCCGCAGCAGCAGAGGCGGCGGCGAAGGAGAAGACAGACGACTCCGCGCCAAAAGAGCAGCAAAAAACCGACACGGCCGCGACAATACCCCCTCCCACAACGGACGAGCCCATACCTGCGACGAATGGCAATGGAGAGGAGCCGGCGCCAGGCGCGGAAGAGACCGCTGCGGCGGCAACGGCCGACGGGAAACCGGTGCGGCCACGAAGCGCGCGGAGCAGCCGGGACGCCGACGGCAGCGACCGGGCGCTGCGGAAGCGGAAACGGGCGGCGGCAGCGAGCGAGCTGCTGACGCTGCTGCGCAAGCGGCCGCGGCGCGACGACGCGAACGACAGCGGCAGCGGCAGCGGCAGCGACAGCGACGAGGCGGGCGGCGGCGACGGCAAGTCCAAGAAGCGCGGGGCCGTGGCGCCGACGCAGATCCCGGCGGGCGGGCCGACGCTGGAGGACTTTGCCGGCATGGACGACCTGCTGGACGAGTGCCTGGAGCTGGTGTGGATGCCGCTGTGCAGCGGGGGCGACTTTGCGGCGACGGGGTGCCGGCCGAACGGGGCGATCCTGCTGTACGGCCCGTCGGGCTGCGGCAAGACGCTGCTGGCGCACGCGCTGGCGGCCGAGGTGGGCGTGCCGTTCTTTGCCGTGTCGGGCCCGTCGCTGGTCGGCGGCATCAGCGGCGAGTCGGAGACGAACATCCGGCGCGTCTTTGACGAGGCGCAGCGGCAGGCGCCCAGCCTCATCTTCATCGACGAGCTCGAGGCCATTGCCGGCAAGCAGGACAGCGTGGCCAGCCGCGGGCCCATGGAGATGCGCATGTCGCTGACGCTGGCCGACTGCCTGGACCGGCTGGGCTGGGGCGGCGGCGGCGGCGACAGCAACGGGAACAGCAACGGCGGCAGTGGCGGGAGCAGCGGCAACGTCATTGTGATTGCCGCCACGAACAAGGCCGACAGCCTGGACCCGATTGTGCGGCGGCGCTTCGGCGTCGAGAAGGCGCTGCGCATGCCCAGCCAGGACGCGCGCGCGCGCATCCTGCAGACGATGACGCGCGGCATGCGCATTGCGCCGGACGTGGACCTGGCCGAGATTGCGCGCATGACGCCCGGCTTCGTCGGCGGCGACCTGCACAACGTGGTGACGACGGCGCAGCGCAACTACATGCGCACGGTGCTGGATGCACGGCTGGCGCGGCTGCGGCGGGAGGCGGAGGCGGAGGCGGAGGCGGAGGCAAAGGCAGAAGCCGAGGCCGAAACCGACAAGGCGCAGACGAACGGAGCAGAAGGGATGGACCTTGACGGCGATACCCCTCGGACACCAGTGCGGACACCGGCCCGCGTGTGGGATGTGCGGCAAGACTTTCGGCTGCTCAAGGCCAGCCGGGAACGGGCTACAGCAGGGGAGCCAAAAGCGCCAGGGGAGCCTTCTGCCGAACCAGCTGCAGAGGCGGGTGAGTCTGCGGGTGTCGAGGCCACGGACGATCGCCTCCGCGCCGACGGCGGGTTTGCGGGCGTGACGATGGACGACTTCCGGCGGGCGGCCGGGACGGTGCTGCCGGCGGCGAAGCGCGAGGGCTTCAGCACGATCCCCAACACGACGTGGTCGCAGGTGGGCGCGATGGTGGCCCTGCGCGAGAAGCTGGAGCTGTCGATCATCGGGCCGATCCGGTACCCGGAGAAGTACGCGGCGGTCGGGCTGAAGCCGGTGGGCGGGATCCTGCTCTGGGGCCCGCCCGGGTGCGGCAAGACGCTGGTGGCCAAGGCGGTGGCCAACGAGAGCAAGGCCAACTTCATCTCGGTGCGCGGGCCGGAGCTGCTCAACAAGTGGGTGGGCGAGTCGGAGCGGGCGCTGCGCGAGCTGTTTGAGCGGGCGCGGGCGATGGCGCCGTGCATCATCTTCTTTGACGAGATGGACGCGCTGGCGGCCAAGCGCGACGACGCGCGGTCCGACGGCAGCGCGCGCATCGTCAACACGCTGCTGACCGAGCTCGACGGCGTCGTCGACCGCACGGGGCTGTTTGTCATTGGCGCCACCAACCGGCCCGACATCATCGACCCGGCGCTGAAGCGGCCGGGCCGGCTCGGCGAGAGCATCTTTGTCGGGCCGCCGACGGCCGACGACCGCGTCGACATTCTGCAGACGCTGTACCGGAACGCAATTCCGGCAAGGGCGATCCCGGCCGACGACCCCGGGGCCGAGGCCGCCGCCGCCGCCGCCGCCGCCGCCGAGGCCGCCGAGCGCACGGCGCTGCTGACCCGGGTGGCACGTGACCCGCGCTGCGACGGGTTCTCGGGCGCCGACCTCGACCACCTGCTGCGCGCGGCCGGCCGCAACAGCCTCAAGCGGCAGGGCCTGCGCGGCGCAGAGCTGCCGTCCATCACGCTGGCCGACTGGGAGGTGGCGCTGGCCGAGACGCAGCCGAGCACGAGCCCGGCCGACCTGGCGCGGTACAAGAAGCTGCAGTAAATATAGACGTTGCATAGAAGAATAGCAGCATTGCCTGGGCTTCACAAAAATAAGAGAAGAGTAGGTGTCTATTAAATCGCCAAGTCTAACAGGTCATGAGAGCGTGGCCGGAGCCGGTCAGGCCGGGGCGGCCGCGCGCTGTTCTCAAGTCGCTTGTCGGAAATGGAGGAGTCTGTGGTCTAATTGTACAACGCCGCGCGCTTGGGGGATTTTCGTCGTCTTTTTCAGTCGTCGTCTTTCCGCCTTTTCCGGCTCCGTAGAAACGCCCGCTGCTGCCAATCCAATCCATTGCGTCTATAACCAACCAAGGCGATAGACCACCCCCGTCGTCAGAACGCCGCTTATGCGGTCGCCTCCTTCAGGTAGCTGTGGTTGTTAGCAGGCGTCTGTGAAAAGGAACAAGTGAGAATACATACGTGATCAGGTCGTTCCGGTCCTTGTCCTTCTTCAGACCGCCAAAGGCCATCTTGGTGCCCGGGATGTACTTCTTGGGGTTCTCCAGGTAGGCGAACTGAGTGTCGTTAGCCATGTGCTCGCAATGCAATCTCGTGCTCGTCTTGCACGTACCAGAGTCTCGTCGTTCCAGGTGATGCCCTTCTGCTTGTTGGCATCGGTGTAGGCGTAGCCGTCGACGGAGCCCGTCTTGCGGCCGAACAGGCCGTGCAGCGCCGGGCCGACCTTGTTGCCGCCGTCCGCCTCGACGGTGTGGCACTGCGCGCAGCGCGTCTTGAAGAGGCCAGCGCCCTTCTTAGCGTCACCTGGGCGTGTCAGTATGCAATGGCAGAGCGGTTGGGCGCGACGGAGCAGAGCGCGCGAGAGCAGAGGCGAGGACAAGCGGTCACGACGACAAGCTGCAACTGTCGACGTCATAGCCAGCAAAGCCAAGACAAGAAAAGCCCAAGACAGAATCGAGATGCTTGCAGACGTAGTCGGACGCCGCGACGCATTCAATCGACCTCTCTGCTGCTGGCAGACGGTCGGTGAGCGTGCTCAGGGGAGCTACGCCAAATTGGCGGTCTGTCGATGGCTCTCGCGTTGCGCCTCGTGACCCCGAGGCTCTCTCTGCTCTGCTTCTCCGTTCGCCCGCGCAGCGCTGGGGAGAGTGACTTACCCTTTCCGACAGGCATTGTGATGATGGGGTTGTGTGTGGTGGAGGAGAGTAGAGAGCAATGAGCGTCAATCAGCGGTTGAGAGAATGGAAAGAGAGAGAAAAGAAAGAAGGCGAAGGGAAAAAAAGTTCACCGGGAAAAATAGGACCTCGAATTGCGCTGTGAAGGCCCTCACACTAGGAGCTCCGCCGCACGTAAGACCCGGTCCACTTGCCTTGGAACGGCCCAATCACAGCACAGGCATTGAAAAGGGCAAAAAAACCCACTCAGCCGGGAGACGCCGGCAAAAGAGCAGAAAATAGCGCTGCCTGCCTCGCCACGCCACTGAGCTTCGGTGCTTTCGCCTGCGGCGGCGTTCGGCATTGGCGAATCAGACCACTCGGCGTTGCATGCTCTGCGTTCATTCTGATTCTCTTTCTCCGTAATTTTTCCACGATCCATGGGGGCCCACGAGCCACGTTCCACGGGGCCTTCGCTGTGCTTCTAGCTTGGTCTGTTGACGTTTGTGGCGGATGCCCGAATTCTCAGGGCATCACTGGAGGGGCTCTCGTTCTGCCACTGCTCACCGCCATCGTTGCCAGCACCCAAAGTGCGAGTAGAGTTTTCCCCCGTCTCTTCCACGGACCCCTCAGTCGCCGGCCATCTCGTCCCTCAGACGCTCCACGCCCCGCCACCCTTCCGACGCTCTTCGCCATGGTCGTCTCGATTCCGCGCTTTCTGCTGCCTCGCCGCGGGGCCCTATGGCAGCAGCGGCCCCGCCTCCCGGCCTCGCCGCCGCCGGCGTCGCTGCCCCGTCCGGCCCAGTGTCTTCGCCACGCCTCCACGTCCGCCGGCAGCCGCCGGACACCCCCGGCTTCGAAGCCGCGCACCCCGGCTGGTGTGCCGGCCGGCAACATTCTTGAGAAGCCGGCCAAGTTCAACCCGCCGTCGCACGGCGCGCGGCTGCCGCGCAAGAACGGCAACCGGCCCGGCCCGGCGGCGCTGCACTACGGCGGCGACCTGACGGCGGCCGAGCGGCAGGCGCAGCGCCAGCGCCAGTACCCGGGCATGATGGCGCCCAAGGGCACGTGGGCGCACTGGTTCTGGACCAGCCGCGCGTTCCACCTGGCCCTGACCATGGCCACGCTGACGGCGCTCGGCGTCGTCACCTTCCTCGAGAACCTGCGCCACACGTCGCCCTTTGCCGACCTGCTGCCCAGCGCCGCCGACGCGCGCGCCCACCCGCTGCGCGCGCTGCAGACCACGCTCGAGGTCGTGCGCCTGACCGAGCAGCACAAGTCCACGCTGATCTCCGCCCGCCGCCAGCAGCGCATCGACGACGTCGCCAAGCGCGCCGCCTACCGCAAGGCCCACGGCCTCGACGAGACCGTCGGCTTCGGCAGCACCGGCAGCAGCGTCGGCGACAGCGCCGTCGGCCAGACGCTGCGCAAGTGGTTTGGCGACGGGAACGAGAGCGGCAGCACCAGCGAGGGCAGCCAAGGCCAGGCCGCCGGCGACGGCAAGGCCGCCGGGGGGATGCTGGCCGAGCCCGTCGTGCCGTCCGGCACCGCCCGCGCCGAGGCCACGTCCAACTACGACGATGCCTCGCCCGTCCGCGGCGCTGTCCCGCCTGCGCCGGTGGCCGACAAGGCCGACGCCGACGCTGAGGCCGGCAAGCGGAAGAAGGTGCTGGGGCTGTTTTGAGCAAGGAGAGAGAGAGCGTCTGTCTGTAAAAAAAAGCGAAGAATGCAAAGAAGCATGCTTGTATTATCCCACCTCTTTTTTCTTTTTCATGAAACGGATATAGACAAAAAAAAACCAGAACCGGAACACGAAACGCCAACCCTTAAAAGGATCACAGATGCAACCGCCACTCTACACAATCGCAACCCCGTCCAGCCCCGAGAAGACCTCCTCGGCCACGCCCCCGGGCTCCAGCACTTTGCGCGTCATCGCCGCCAGCAGCGCCACCTTGGCTCCGCCCCGCGGCGCCCGCCACACGCCATATACGGCCTCCGTCTCGGGCGCCCGCGACGACGACTCGCTCGGGCCTGTCGGCTGCTGCTGTGACGCGGGTGCTCCGGGTACCGCTGCCGCCGCCGCTGTTGTCGCCTCGGGCCGGTACTGCGTGCCCGGGGCCGTGAGCCGCGACGGTGGGTCAATGGTCCGGACCGCCAGCAACCGGAAGGGGGCCGCCGTCTTCTTGCTCTTGCTCTGGCTGTCTGCCAACGGCCGCGGGCCCTGCCGGCCCACCGACACCGCCAGCACCGCCTGCGCCACGGCCAGCTCCTCGGCCGTCGGGTCGAACAGGATGTTGTTGCCGACCGTCATCACCAGGAGCGTAATCGGCGGCGTGTGCAGGGCCGGCCGTACAGGCCCTTGTGGTTGCTTCGCGTCGCGTTCCGGCCGGGCATACAGATACGGCGCCGCGTCCCAGTCGTCGTCGAAGAAGGGGTCCTCGTCGCCCTCCGACACGAGTCGCGGCAGCCGCGTCGCCAGCAGCGCCAGGTGTGTTGTCAGCGATAGCAGCGGCAGCGGGTAGGACAGGGGAGGCGAGACGAGCAAGACCTGGCTGTCAGCAAAGCGCGTAGAAAGAAGAAAAGAAGAAAAAAAGGAAAAACGTACATCCAAAAACAGCTTCCAGTGGAAGCGCCGGTTGATGCGCAGCGCCTGGGCCAGCTGCCCGTCCGCCAGCAGCGCCTCCGCCAGCAGCGCCGCCAGAAACACCGTGCTCGACTCGTCGTCGCGCACGCCCGGGATCTCCACCGTCACCTCGACCCAGAACGACGAGGCCGACGACGGCGCCGACGACCCGCCACTGCGCTGCGGCGCGTCGTCGTCGCCGTCGCCGCCACCATCCAGCCGCGCCGCATCGTCGACGTCTTCGTCATCCTCGTCTTCGTCCTCGTCCTCGTCGTCCTCCCCGCTATGCCGACTCGCCTCCACCTGCGCCTTCACCCCCACGATCGCCTCCGTGCCATCAGCAAAACACACGCGTGCGCTCCCGTTCGTGCCCGGTAGCATGCCCGTCTCGGCACGCAGCGGGCGGAACTGTGCTGCGGCGCGGCCATCGGGCCGGATTGGCGGGGTCTGGGCGAGGGATTCGTGCAGGAACGCGAGCTCGGCCGGCGATAGCTGCACGTGTTGTGTCGAGGCCATGGTGGCGGTTGTGTTGTCGCTTCCGCCGTGTCTCGGTAGGCTCCTGGATCAAGAAGACGACGCGAAAAGCAAATTCCTTAAATGTTCTTGGATCGAGTGAGGTCCTCCAAACGAGGACTACAAAAAAAAAAAAAAAAAGTCCCAGCTCGTTGATTGGCCCCTGTGAAGCTAAAGTGGGTCTCCACTGGTGATCTTCACACGGAGAACGACACCGACTTGCCGCCGCTCGCCGCCTTCGTCTCCCAGTTCCAGTCCATGACCTCTCCATTGCTGCTTGTGCCGGCCCCCGCCTCTTCCACTGGAAGGGTCTTTACCAGCCCTGTCAGTGCCTGCATCTGCGTCCGCGCTGCTGCGCCCCACGTCTCCCCGCTGGCCACCGCCGCCTGGCTGCGCGGGAACAGACCCAGCGCTGAGCGTCCCGTACGATTGAGACCGCCTTCCTCGATGGCACCAATTGCACTGTTACCAACAGATGCAGTTCTGCCAATTGCGGCTTCGCTGGGGTCCGCCGTTCCTGGCACCAGAATGGCGTGCACCAGGCTGTCGCCGTAGACGCGACCGTACTGCAGCAGCTTCTGCGCCTCAGCGCGGTCCTTGACCCAGTCTGCGTGTGCAGCTTCAAGACTAGTGCGGTTGGCAGCGGTTATCTGCAGCGCCTCGTTGGTCTTTTCGTACCGTGCAAGCAACGCCTGGAGGACGTCGAGGACCTCGCGCCCGGCCGTGTAGAGCGGGTGGCTCTCCGCCTTTGCCGGCACTTCCGTCGCCGTCAGCGTCTCCCCACAGGCATCCCGGACCTTTTGGAGATATTCCGCATCGGACTTGGCTCTGCCAACAAGTTAGTTTGCCTGTTTGCCGTAGCCTGCTTGCCATAAAACCCACCGCTTCTCCTCCCGCCGCCGCAGTGCCTCCACGGCCGCACGCCGCGCAGCCGTGACGTCTGCTACAAAGGTACTCTGGTACTGACGCACCCGGTCGGCTTCCTGCGCGCGCACATTGTCCTGCCAAGAGGCCCAGCTGTCGCCATTGTTGCTGCCGCCTGCAGACAGGGCCGAAGGGGCGCGGACTGCGCCAGTCGTGTGCTTCTTTGCCGTTCGACCTGCTCCTTTTTCAAGCCCACCGTTGCCCGAGCGGCGTGCGGCGGTTCCGCTGCCGTCGAAATCTGTGTCGTCCATAGAAATGTCGGCTTATGAGAAAACTGCGTCAGAGGCGAAGTCGTTTCCATCCACAGAAAGCGTTGTCTGTTATAACTCACAAGCAAGACGCCTCAATGTTTTGGCGGGTGGCATTTTTGGTATTTCCTCTTCTTATTTTGTTACTTGCCGCAGTCGTTTTTAAGATCGGCTATTGCTTAGATGTCTTGACTGTCGGTGCGTGAGGTCGTCAGTAGTATCAAAAGAATCCCAAGAAGATTAGTCGTGACAGGGAAAAAAGAGGAAAGGATGCATTACAGAGTAGAGGACACATCTTGCCGTCTTTGCCCCCTTTCCTTCAGTCATAAGACGGGGAAGGAGCAGCCGGTGGTATGTTGAGTATATTGCCGTGCTCCATGAGGCTGCTCGCTCGCTCCTTCCTATCAGATTCGTTGATAATTGAAGGAAGTTGTCTAAGACGACATGTACGATATCACGGCACAGCCAAGGAAGGAGTGCCAGCACTTCTTTCCTTTTGGGGCCTGAGGCAAGTTAAAAAAAAGACTGCAATTCGTTGGCCTTGCGGAAAGAGCGAACAGCAACGCATTTCTGCAATAGAAAAAAATAATTATGGGAAAGGAGTATCATCTTTGTCTATCAGAACATCCGTTGCGAATGGAGGACTTGTAGTCTCTTCCGTCTTTTTCCTCCGGGTCATGAGATATATAGAGAACAACAGAGCAAAGTAACAACGAAAACAGCCAGTGGAGAGATATAAGGACAGAAGAAGCGTAACCACATACAGGAAGGGTAAGTACCAGAAAGAAGAGACGGGGAAAACAACCAAAATTAGAAAACAAAACAAAAGAAAATCAAAAGGATCGAGATTTGGCCACAAACATCGAAACAGCAGATGGCAACCATCTTTTGTGGAAAACAAAAACAGGGGGTCTTGTCCAAAGAGCATAAAAAACACAAGAAAACAAAAAAGCATAGAAAAACCGACGGCAAGCAGATCCAGCAGGGTCAACAAGGGGAAGCTGGCCAACGCCAGAGACAAAAGGACGCCAGCCAACGCCCATGGCAACCCATGCTGCAAAACGTATCTCATAAGGGCACTGTCTTCTTTCTTTTTTCTTCTTCGCCTCTTTTTTTCTTTTCCTTCTTTTCTTTTTTTGGGGGAGGGGGGTATGGTCATGCCTGCGTCTGCGTTTTTTTTTGGTTGCTGTTGTGTCGAAAAAGGAGATGCGCACTCTAATGCCTTCTGCTGTCTAACCGGAAAACGAGGGTAAGATCAAACCAATGCCAAGAAAATGCAAAAACTCCGGAAGAACATGCGCGGCTTCTTCTTTTTTTAGTCTTCGTCTCGCTGATATGCTGTCCCCGACCAGGAGGGCAGCTGTTGTGGCCGTTTGTATGGTGCGTAAATACGTGTGTGTGTGTGTGTGTGTGTGACATGCGCCAACGCCAGTTTGTTTGCTCATAAAGGCGTGGAAGCGGAAGCCAACCGCTTATTAGCGAGTGTTGAGCGAAAGGCTCTGGAAGGAGTTGACCCAGTCGCTCGTTGCTGTCAAGGGAGGCATTCCTTGTCCGTCCTGCGGAGCTTCGGCTTGGCCGGCCGGCAAGCGAGCGCCCATCCCTTGGTAATCGTACATGGGCGGCACATACGCCAACGGATAGGCATCGCCCGGTTGTTGCTGAGCGCCCGTGGCAATGGGGCGTGCCCCAAACACCCCATATGGTCCATACGACATGCCGCCTGCGTAGTTGGGCATCCCGGTTGAGCCAGCCGAAGAATGTTGCGGATTCATGCCAGTCTGGTACCCATTGTTTGACAGAGCGGGTGCGTAGGCAGCCATGGCCTGCTGCTGTTGCTGCTGGAGAATTTGCTGCTGCTGCTGCTGCTGCTGCTGCTGTTGTTGCTGCTGCTGCTGGGTCTTATGGGAGGACGCTGATTGGGCCTGTTCAGACTGCTGATTCTGCCGGCGATCCGACAAGACGCCGCGGCCAACGCCAACGGCACCAGGACCAACACCACTAGGAGCCTGGAGACCCAGAGGCTGGTTTGCAAAGGAAGCCGGATTGATAGCTGACATCCAGATGCGCGTCTTGTAGATCTTGAAGAGGTCGGTGACAAGCGAGTTGAAGTTAATGTAGGCGTCGGCAAAGTAGTAGAACGTGAGCTTCTTCCAATCCCTATTGTTCTGAGTTAGCAAACAAATACAGCAATGAAGCAATGGAAATCAGGCACACTTACATCTGAAACTCGGCATCCAGAATCTCCATGTTCAGGCCGTGCTCCTTGACCTTTTGCATGCACACACGCTTGGCTTTGGCCTCATTGCCCTCCTTGTCCCGCAAGGCGTGGATCTCGTGGTTCTGGGCCAGCCGCTTGATGAGCTTGGGCCGCAGCTCCCCGGTATTCGGCTCCTGCATGTGGTGCTGGCCGGCAGGCCCCATACCGCCGATGGCGCTTCCCTGGAGGCCAGTCGATGAAGCCATGAGACCGGCACCCATGCCCTCTTGCGAGGCTGCCGCGTTCTGCGAGTACATCATGAGCCACTTGTACTGCTCCTCGGCGTAGTGCTCCTTGAGGTGGCGCGCTTCGACCCAGTCCACATTGTCCACCGCCACCGTGCCAAGATCGGTGCCCCGATCGGCCTCGACAATGACGAGGTCGCCGGGCTTGACCGTCAAGCCCGTGCCCTCCTGGATGTAGAAGACATCGGCCCGGGCGCACTTGAACAAGACAATGTGCAAGGGCGTATTCCGGCTAGGCTGTGACAGACCGTACATGCCACGGTGGGGAGACGTGGGCCGATTCGAAAAGGTCGGCGGCGGCGGCGCCTGCAGCCCATACGGAGAAGGGTAAGCATTGCCTGCAGCATAGGCTGACGCTGCCAGAGGAACGTGCGGCTGCTGCTGCTGCTGCTGCTGATGTTGTTGTTGTTGCTGCTGCTGCTGCTGCTGTTGCTGCTGCAACAGCGAGGTGGGCGGCTGTGCGGTTCCAGGCGAGACAAGCGGCCCGTTGCTATACAGCGCCTGGGTGGCGGCAGCAGTAGAAGCGGCAGCCGATTTGGCGGCAAAGCTGTTCGCGTCACCAAAAGGCGAAGTAAAGTCGAGGCCGGAAGCCTGTGCAGCATCCTCGTGAGCGGTGTCATTGATGGACCCCACAGAGGCCTGTCGCGTGGGGACGTCGGCAAACGAATGGCGGCGGCTGGGTGATGCGTCGGGGAAGCCGGGCGAGCTCTGCCAGAAGGCCTTCTTGACGCTTTCCAGCTTGCGGTTTTCTAGCGTGAACGGTGTGCGGAAGGAGGAGCCGGGCGCGGTGAACTCGCTCATTCTCCGGTTGCCGGCCCGCTTCGTAGCCGCAATCAGATCGTTGTCATTGCCCTCCTCGAGCTCGTCGATCGCGTAGTCGGAGGCATCGCCCGGGATCGAGCCCTGCAGACTTCCGTAGGAGTTGCCCAGGGCAAAGTTGGCACCGGGTGCGACGCGCGGGCGAAGGCGGCCGTTGTGGTACTGCTGCTGGCTGGCGCGCAGAATGGCGTTTTCGCGGGTCAGCATCTCAATGGTCTTGGCCTCGGCAGACATGTACATGCTGCTCTGAAGAGAGTCGCCAGTGCTGGCTTCGTCGTCGCCTTCGTCGTCATCGACTTCCTTGACCTTGCCCAACATGCCGCCGTCGTTGGACATCTCGCTCAGCATGCTAGGCCGAGAGGGACGGTGCTGAAGACCGGCAATGGGGCGGACGCGCGAACCGAGCACAGACGCACCGCCAATGGCGCCAATGGCAGACGTCGAGGCAGCCGGGCCGCCCGTCAGAGAGGCGTCCGGCTCGAGCTGGCCGACGGAATACGACTGCGAGCGGTAGGTCTTGAGGGTCGGGTACAGAGGGATGGGAAAGGGGATCTGGGGCGCGGTGCCGAGGCCGTGTTCCTGCGGGATGGGCGACGTCTGCGAGGGTAGCGTGTCGGCGGCAAAGAACGAGCCGCCCGTTGAGCCCGGCGGGATGGCCGACGTGGGCGAGGGGAGAACATCGCCCCGCCGTGAGGAAGTGGAATCTCGCCGGTCCGCATTCCAGATGCCGTTGCCCCACGAGAGCGAGTGGGTGCGGTTGAAGCCGGTGCCGGCGGTGCCCCACGATCCAACGGTGCCGGCAGTCGTCGTCGACGCGTCGATGGGGGACGACGTGGCGGGGAGCGGGGGGTTGGAAGTCGATGGCATGGCGAAGGATTCGGTCCGCGGCCGTACAGCAGCCCCCTGGCCCGTATCGTTGAGCCACGAGGCGCGGCGAACGGGGGCGGGGTGCTGGGCAGGTCTCGCAGGCAGGGGGTGCGCCGCCGCCTGTGTATTCGACATCGACAATGGTAGGCGTGGGCCGTTGTTGTTGTTGTTGTTTGTTGTGGTGGCGTTGGCGGCAGACGGAGCGCTAGCGAGGGAGGCCAGCGAGCCGGATTCGGGGCGGTTCACGTCAGCCTCGTCCTCTGAGCTGGCGAGAGCTTCCGAGTCAGGGGTGGCGCGGCGACTGAGTTTGTCGCGCAGAAGGGTCTGGCCGCTGTGGCCCAGTTTCGTGGGCGGGCCGGGTTTGTTGGCGGATGTGGTCGCACTCATCGTCGGATCGCGTGTTGCGCAATAGACGGGGGGGGGGGGGGGAGGGGGGCGGCTGTAAGATACGAGCTTGTGGCGGCTGGCGGTGTGGGAGCTATGGGGCCCAGGGCCAGGTCCGATTTTCGTCAGGTGGATGGATGGATGATCGTCTCCAGCGCTATTGCTATTTCGCGTCTGGCGTGTGTTGGCGGTAAAACGTCGGTTGCCGGAGTCGAATAAATTTTCCGGGTTATCCTCTTTCTTTTTTCCTCAACTCTTCCCAAATGTCTTAGCCACTACCGTATTCAACCATCAAGGCGAAAAGGGGGAGAGCTAGATTGTATGCGCCTCGAGCGAATCGGTTGGGGGGCGGTGGTGGTGATGGCGAGGGGACACGAGAAAAACCACCTTGCACAGGCGGAAAAAGACGACCCGAAACGACTGGAAAAACCAAGAATCGTGGCAGCGTGGCGACTTGGGCGCGATCTGTGTACGATTGGTTAGCCTCGTGACCGGAGGAGCCTGAGCCGGTTTTGGAGGGGGGTGGGAAGACAGACAATGCAATTTAGGTGCAGGATGGAAGTGGCAGAAAGAAAAGAGTCAGGTGAGGCGTGGGCGGTGAGCTGCAAGCGGGGAGGGGGGAGGTGAGAAGACAAGAAGAGGTAGAAGAAAGGCGACAGGGACGATGGAAAGGGCCCCCCGAAAACCAAGTGGGAAAAGAAGAAAGAAGAAAGAAGAAAGAAGAAAACGAAGGCGCAAAGATGCAGCGCTGCCTGCCGTCTTCTGTGAACAGACTACAGCAACGGTACACGCGTTGGATCGGTATAGTCTGGGGAAAAGTGGGCACGCAGCGGGAAAGACGCAGAGGGAGGGAGCAAAACTGGTGTCATGGACCGGAGCTTTGTGGGCTTGTGGGATCGAAAGGGGGAAGGGGGGGGGGAACGGAAATGAGAGCAGTAGGCGAAAGAGGAGAGACGGCGCGACGGTGCGGTGGAGGAAACTAGCAGGCGACAAAGTGGAAGTGGAGATGCGAGCAGGCGGGTGCGTCTTACCTGGGAAGCTGGCCGTGAGCGATGGAGAGAGATGGAGAGGGGGGATCCTCCGTGCTCGGGCGATGATTGGTGACGCGCCGTTGCCTCTGTCACGGGTCGGGCGTGGCGTTACGGTCGGTGTCGCGGGCGTGGAATGTGCAACGGTTGTCGAGGACGTGAAATAAGGAAATACGGGGGGAAAAGGGACGAGAGCGGGAAGAAGAACAAAGGGAAAGGGAGGGGGGGGGGGAGAAGAAAGGGGAAAGAGGAGGAAAAAGACGACTAAGAAAGGATAGGTGGGAGAATGAGAAAAAACCTTAAATACAGAAGGCAAAGTATCCTCTTTGGTTGCAGAGGATGATGCTAGGCATGCCAACAACAACGACGTAATATGGGGTAAAGGGGAGGGGGGGGGGGGGGCGGATGGTAGGGTTCGTCTAGGTGGAGCGCCGGTGTTGTTCTGGTGGGCGGCTGTACTCCGTAAAAGCGTGCTGTCATAGAAATGCGCAGGGTGGCCGATCAAACAGCAGAAGAGATGGCAGGAAGAAGGGGAAAGCAGAAGTAGAAGAAAGAAGGAGGAAAGAGGGAACGAGGAAAGAAAAAAAAGGAAGCAACAGCGGGGATCGAGCGGGAAAGGAAAGAGGGGATCGTAAAAAGGGAAAGAGGGGGGGGGAGGCCTGATCTGGAGAGGCAAGAGCTTTCTGGAAAGGTGACTGCCAGGTCTTCTGCCCCTTCACAGGGATGGGGGGGGGGATGTGCGAGGCCTGGCCGTCCAAAGGGCAAGGCGAATCGGGGGTTGCAGCGGGAAGCGGGGGAGAGAGGGCGCACACCACGGGGGCACTCTATTCGGATGGCGCTATTCCGGGGGAGGGCAATTTAGCAGGTCTCTTAGCGCGGCCGTTGCAGCTGGCGGCGTTTTTCTTTCGCTGGTGCGGAGAAGCCACCCAGGGATGGGCCTGCGTCCTCCGTAGCTCTATCGAGGGGCGGCGGTTCGGGCGATTTTTTTCCTTTTTACAGATGGGATCAGCAACACGTCGGGCGCTTTGGCCGTTTATTGTTTTTGTTTTGGATCTCTGCTCGGTCGTCAAAGCCACACTAATCTGACGTGCATGTTCGGCGACCGTGCTGCTCGCGCTGAAGGCCCAGCAACAGGGCGTCGGCGGCCTGTGATTCGCCCATTGCAGGGCTTCTGAAATTGGGTCTGGCCACGGAAGGGAGACGAGAGCTGCGGGAGGCACTGAATACACGCCCCCCCCCCCTTCCTCCCCATCTGCCCTTCTGCGACTGAATGGTGCAGAAACAAGAGAGGTATCTTACTCGTACAGAGGTACGCCGAGAAGGCCGCGTGACCTCCACCAAGGGCCCCGTGATGGGAACGGCGGCCTTGCAGCAGCTAGCGGCTCGTCCTGCGTCTGGTGTCTGGTCCCCCCTCCCCCCCCTTCCCCCAGGTGGGGTACTCCCAAGTCCCGGCACTCTAGAGCTCTAGTGCTCCAGTCGTTCACGGCCACATTCCCTCCGGGTTGATGTTCTCATGCCGGCCCACCACCGCGCTCAGGCTGTCGCGGTACTCGTCGCCCAGCGCGTCCGTGACCTGCGACGGCCCGGCCTCGGGCAGCGTCCCCCGCCGCAGCACCAGGGCCCAGCTGAAGCTGCTGCGCACGGCGCCGTAGAACCACGCGCTGCGCAGCAGCACGTCGTAGTCGACCAGCGCCTGCTGGTCCCACGTCAGCGCCTGCAGCTCGGCCAGCTCGTCGGCGGCGAGCAGGTCCTCCTTGGAGAAGACAGACAGGTCACTGCCGGTGGCCGCGGCGTCCTGCACGAACTGCGCCCGGTGCTCGGCCGAGCCCGTCGCCAGGTAGATGGCCGTCATGTTGCGGGCCTGGGCCTCCTGGAGGAAAAAGGGCGCCTGCGCCTCGTACCCCGGCCAGCCCGCCGCCGCGGCGTCGGCCGCCACGCGCATGTGCGCGCCGAAAAAGCCGTCCGGCGCGAGGCGGCCGTGGCCGAGCGCGTTCACCACGTTCGAGGCCGATGCCTCCGGCTGCAGGATCGCGTCGGCGACCACCGGCCGGCCGAGCCGCTGCTCCAGCTGCCACAGCACCGCCGCAGCCAGGCGACGCGTCTGCAGCGGGTAGCGGAACAGGCGCGGGAACGCGGTGCGGAACACCGGCGGCTCCGTGGCGCTGTTCCACTGCGCCAGCACCATGTCCTGCCACACGCGCACCGGGTTCTCCGCCGACACGGGCGCGCCCGGCACCGCCTTGGCCAGCCAGGCGTCAAAGGCCTCCCGCCAGCCGGTCGGGTCGACAATCAGGTACTTGCGCATGGGGAACGCCTTGACGCGGCTGGGCGCCAGGTGCGGTGCGCGCTCAGCTGGAAGGGATGCGATCTCGGGCACCTCGGCGTCCGACACCACCGCACGCATCTGCGGGCACGCCGCCTGCCACGACTCCAAGAAGTAGTCGACGTCGAAGAGGGTCGAAAGGTCCACGGAGCGGTCCTTGTTGCCGAGGTCGATGAGATTATCATCGCGTGCGCCGAGGCGTGGTAGGATGAGGGTGGTCGCTGAGGGTTAGAGGATGGCAAAAAAGAGCAAGGCCAGGAGGGGGGGACAAACCTCCTGCTTCTATCGCATAGCGCACACAGTTCAGCCACATGTTGCCCACGTTGCCGATGCCGCCCACAACCGTGCTGCAGTGCCAGACCAGGCCCTCCTGGAACGTTGTCTCGTTGCACTTTTTCCGGATCGGCTCCGGGTCGAGCAGGCCCTCGACCGGGTTGCGCAGCACGGCGTCGATGTAGTGCTCGCGGGACTTGCGGATTTGTGCTGTCGGCGTCGTTGTCGGCGTCGTTGTCGGCGGTTTCAGCAAGGACGGCACGTTCACGCCGACTTGCGGGTATTCCCGCCTTGCGTAGACGGACACGCCCGCGAGCAGACACAGCACAAGAGCCGTGTAGACGCACAGCCGCGCGAAGCGGGAGCGGTGCCACATCTTCTGCGGACTGGCCAGGACGCCGGAGCCCGGCAGGGCCGTGTAGGAGACCGTGTCGGCCCGCGCGGCCAGGGCCGCCAAGAGACGCTGCCCGATGGCCATGGCGAGCGAGAGTGTTGTGAGGGACTGCTTGCTGGTCGTTTGGATGGGTTGCCCGGCGAGGGCGACAACACGAGAAGAAAGCAATCGGTGGGCGGGGTGTTTAGCAGCCTCTGCTCGCGCGGAAAAGGAGCAGAATGGCCGTCTAAAAGAGCGGCAGACGCGGACAGGGCAGATGGCGAGAACAGCCGAGTCCCAGCATGGGCTGCCAACGCAGTTCGTGTTGCGTGTCAGGGGCTGTCCAATCAGGAGACGGCTCAAGCCGCCCAAGTGGATGCCTAGTCTTTCTGTTCTTTGTTCAGCCGCCCCGAGTGTTGCTTTTTTCCCGGGGGTTTTGGCTCTCGTGTTCTCTTTGTTTCTATTTATTGTTATCCACAAAGGACAGCCTCTCCCAGCACCCGTCCACCAAGAAAGAGGCCGTCTGCGTGCCCTACTTAGAAGATCTACGGAGTATACAGCGTCGAGACAGCGTTTCGCATGGATTGCCCAGAAGAGTGGGGCCCCGCGATGCACCCGCAAGCGAGCGGCTATGCTAGCGGCGTTTTGCCTACTCCGTACAGCGTCCCCAACGTGAAACAACACATGCGACATCTGCTTGCTCCCACCCAATGGGCCACCCCGGCATCATGTTCCGGACCAACACGGCCTTGTCCATCATGCAGCGCGGCTGCTGGGAGGCTTGGGCAGTGCTCGTAGCATAAGAATAAGCGCTGCCGGGCCCGCACAGCCGCTCCCAAGGGCAGCATGGTCCCTCGTTTTTCTCCTTTTTATTCCCATACTCGGGATCTGTGTTAAGACTGTCTGTCGGCAGTTTCTCGCCGCTGGGAACTTTAGACAACATCGACACACGGTGTGGCAGAAGTGACAGCAACAGCAGTGGCAGTAGCAGAAGTGGCAGCAGTGGCAGCAGTGGCATCGTCAGCATCGACAGCATCAGCAGCAACACCACCACCAACACAGCGCTCGGGGACCACACGCACCGCAACCATGTCGTCGACGGCTCTGCCCTCAACCACCCTCACGGTAGCCGGCACGCCCACCGTCTTCCTCCCGCTGTCGACGCCCTGGCCGTCCGGCACCGGCTGCACGTCCAACCTCTACCTGCACACGCCCGTCTCCGAGCCCAACACCTTCCTGGCGTGGGATCCGCTGTACGGCCTGAGCTTTGTGCCCGCCGCCCAGACCTGCCTGCCGCCGCAGGTCTCGGTCTGGTGGTCGCAGCCGGCGGACGAGACGGCCTTCACGGCGCTCGGGCCCACCTTCCAGTGCCCGGAGGCGTACACGGCCGTGAGCACGGCGGTCGTGGCGTCCTCGCTGCACCAGACCTACTGCTGTCCATCGTGAGTGCGAGCCAAGGGAGAGAAAGAGAGAGAAAAAGAATACGAAACTGACTGACTGCCAGACAATACTCCATGCTCGTTGCCCAGCCAAACGTGCCCAAGGCCTTCCCGTCCCAGTGCATCTCGACCGTGTCCAGCGGCGACGTTCTGCACTTCTTGACCCTGCAGGGCGAGACGGGCCAGGCCACCGCCACCATGCAGATGACGAATGTGGCCACCGTGTTTGCCATCCCGGTCAACGGCTTCAACCTGGTGACAAGCACAAGCACATCCACAAGCACAAGCACGACGGCCACTGCCACTGCCACAGCCTCGGTCACGGCCACGGCAACACCGACGGCAACAGACGGCACGCCATCCTCGGCCGCCTCGGCCAGCCCGTCAGAAACCCACGGCGCCTCCGGCAGCCGGCCGCTGGGCGTCTACGTGGGCGCGTCCATCGGCGCCGCCGCCGGCGTGCTGCTGCTCGGCACGGCGGCGCTCCTGCTCTGGCGGCGGCGGCTGCGGGGCTCGCACCGGCACAGAGGGCGGCTCGCAGAGCTGGACGCGGGCGACCACCAGCCGCCGCCGCCGGGCAAGAACCCGTTTGCCGAGCCGATCATGTCGCCCAAGGAGCTGTCGGGCGTGTACCGCCAGTCGGGGCTGTACGAGCTGCCGGAGCGATGACAATGGAGGGGATGGCCATGGGCGACGTTTTGATTCTTTGTTTTGCAATACCAGCGTTTTGTTTTGTTTTGTTTTCTTGGGTAAAATGATACACACTGTACGATGCATGAACGATCTGTTAGTGGTGAAGTTCTCCTAAAAGTGATACAAAAAAAAAAAAAAAGCCGATCAATATACCCTCCCAAAAACACAATAACCCGGTATCAAAATCATCGTAATCCGTGCTCGTGGCTCCTTGTATCGTTCGTCGAGGCGATTATCCCACAACCCGAGCCAGTCTTCCGCCCAGTCTTTCAACCCCCCTCCCCCCCCCCCGTCCCAGCCTCCTCACGCCGCCGCCGTGTCGAGCGTGCCCTTGCCGACGGTCGAGGGCGGCACGGCGCCCTTTTGCTGGCGCAGCTTCTCCTCGAAGCGGGCAAACTCGGCGAGGGCGACCTCCTCCTCCTGGTCGAGGACCTGGGTGACGCCCTCGACCTCCTCGATGTAGTGCATGAGCATGCCCTCGATGCCGTTCTTGAGCGTGACGGTGCTCGAGTCGCAGGTGCGGCAGGCGCCGCGCAGCTTGAGCAGCACCTGGCCGTTCTCGAAGCCGCGGAACTCAATGTCGCCGCCGTCCTCCTGGATCGCCGGCCGGATCCGCGTCTCGAGCAGCTCCTTGATCATGCCCACCACCTCCGAGTCGTTCTCGTCGTACGCCAGGCTGTCGGCGCCCGTCGACGCGTCCTGGGAGGTGCCGGCGCCTGCGCCGGCATTGGCGGCGCCGGCGGCGCCGGCCGCCGCCGCCGCCGCCGACTTGTCCTCCTCCACCACCCGCACCAGCGCCTGCCCCGACGTCACCGCCTCCGTGATCAGCGCAAACACCTCCGGCCGGATGTGCGCCCACTCCGCGTCCGCCGCCTTGGTCACCGTGATGAAGTCGCCGCCGTAGAACACGGCCGTCACGCCGTCGACCGCCAGCAGCTGCGCCGCCAGCGGCGACGGGTACGGCGGCGAGATGGTCGCGCGCGGGCTCAGGTACTCGATGAACGGCACCGAGATGCCCTCGGGCAGCACCCGCGCGTTGGGCAGGAACTTGAGCGCGTCCGCGTTGGGCGTCGCCTCGGTCTGGATGAAGATGGACCGCCGGCCGGCGCCGAAGAGCGCCCACGGCGATGCCGGCGACGACGCCGGCGACTGTGTCCCGGTGGCCGGGCGCGGCCGCGTCCGGGACGCTGTTGCCGAGATGTGGTAGCCGCGGCGGCCAGACGACGCAGAGGAAGACGAAGCGGAAGCGGAGCAGGAGAGGGAAGAGGTCGAGGAAGCCGACGCCGACGAGGCCGACGGCGTGGCCGGCAGCCCCGCGTACGCCACGCGCGGGATCTGGCGGCAGAAGACGGGGCGCGAGGCCATGCCGGCCGACGACGCGGCAGCCGCCACGGCACTGGCGGCCTTGTTCATGTGTGCAAAAGATCGAGGCATTTTGTGTTTGTGAGTTGCGAAGTTTTGTTGCAAGGATAAAATCCGAGTCAAGACTCGATTAGAAATCCCGGAGCGCCAAAAGTTGACTCGTTTGCCGCCTCCCACTAAACGGGCGGAAAAGTGGAGCCGGCAGCGTCATATTTTCTGGGGTCCGGCCGGTTCCCAGGGCTTTCAGCGTATAGGAGGGCCGCTATTGGCTGGCGCCCACAGCGCGCCTTTTCGAGGCGATTCCACGTTCTATTTGGGTTCATCTAATTTTCATGCATCGTCTACTCCGTGCTCCGTCCCTCAGTACACACTCCCCCGCACGCTGCGGTCCTTCTTCTCGGCCTCCGACAGGTCGTGGGCCAGGTCGTCGTCCGCCTCGTCGTGCAGCTGCCCGCGCCGCAGCACGGCCTCGTCCGGGTCCGAGCAGTCGCCCAGCCGGTTGGCCATGTTCTTGGCGGCGCGTTTGCGGCTCGCCTTGGCGGCTGCCTCGGTGTCTGCGTCGGCATCCGCGTCTTGCTCAACAGTCCCGTTCGTGCCGTTGCTGCCCTCCAGCTTCAGCCGCGCCATGCGCCGCCGCACGCGGTCGTCCTCGGACGAGTCGGCGTCGCTCGTGTGGCCACTGTACGTGCCGCCAAAGTCGCGGCCGACGTGCACAAACGACCGCGGCTTGGGCGGCGCCAGCGCCGACTGTGATGATGATGTTGTCGTTGTTGCTTCTGATGCCGATGCTGCTGGTGCTCCCGCCGCCGCCGCCGCCGCCGCCGACGACGACTGCGATGCTACCGGCGGCGGCGGCGGCGGCGGCGACATCAACGACGGGTCGATCGGCAGCGGCCGCACAATAAACGACGGCGTCGCGTCCGGCGACGACACCATCTCTTCCCAGGCCCGCTGGATGTCGATGTTGGGCGGCACCAGGCCGCTGCCGCCACCGCCGCCGTTCTTGGTGGCCTTTCCGTTCTTGCTGCTGCTGCTGCTGCTGCCGCCGCCCTCCTTGGCTGCACCGTCCTTGCTCTGGGTAGCCTGGCTACCATCGTCCTCGATCTCGTCGTCGCCGTCGTCGTCGCTGTAGCCCACCTGCTGGAAGCGCCGCGCGGTCGAGACGCGCTGGAGCACGGCCGGGGCCGTCTTGTTCGTAGTTGTGCTGGCGCTGCCGTTGCTGTTGGCATTTCCGTTGCTCTTGCTGGCGCCCTCCTTCTTCTTCTTGTCATCGTCGTCGTCGTCGTACACGTTGGTCCCGTCGCGCTTGATCAGGTCTGCCACCTCGGGCCGAATCTTAAAGTCCTTGTCGTGGTCGCAGCCGTTTGGACAGCCGCCCCAGCGCCGGGTCGGCACGGGCGCGGTGGCCGCCGCCGACGGCGAGAGCGTCAGCAGCGACGCCGTCTTCTCCAGCTTGGCGGCGTCCTTGTCGGTCTCCTTGCTGCTGCTGCCGGCCTTGTCGGCCTTTTCCTGCAGCAGGGCCTCGCGCTCGCGGCGCAGCTCGGACCAGGTGCGCAGCTTGGTCTCGAGCTGGTACTTCTGGCCGTGCTTGCGCATGATGAGGAACTCGCAGTGGTTGATGTTGCGCAGGTCCTCAAAGTACTCGACGCTGAAGTGGTACCACTTCATCAAAAAGACGCGCGACATCAGGCCGTGCGTGACCAGCACGCACACGCTCGGGAAGTCGTCGTCGCCAAACTGGCGCCACAGGCTCTCGTTGAAGCCGGACACGCGGTCGTACGCGTCGGCGGCGCTCTCGCCGTTGGGGATGCGGTAGAAGAAGTGGCCGTAGTCGGCGCGCTCCTGCCACATGCGCTCCATCTCGGCGCTGCAGGGCTGGAAGTTGCCAAAGTCCTGCTCGCGCAGCCGCGGCTCCTCGTACACCTTGATGTTGGCCATCTTGAAGGGCGACGGCGCCTCGTCGTCGGACGTCAGCGTCTGCAGGATGCCGCGCGTCGTCTCGCGCGTGCGCTGGTACGGCGACGTGAAGAACTGGATCGTGTCGTCGGCCCGCAGCATCTTGCGCAGCCGGCGGCCGGCATCGTATGCCTGCAGCCAGCCCTCGTGCGTCAGCTTGACCCGGTGGTCGGGCACGGTCTGGTGGATGTCACGGTTTTCTGGCGGTCAGTGTACATGCAGAGACGAAATTGGAGACAGGAGAGCCGGAGAGCACGTACTGTTTCCCTCAGACTGGCCATGTCTGACGATGATGATGAGTCTTGGTTTGCCCATTGCGAAGGGCACAGACGATGATAGCGAGATAAATGACAGTAGCAGAGACGAGAACGAATATGACAAGAGGACATAAAAAAAGGATAAAGACTACTCGTGTGCGAGGGGCGGCGAGAGAGGCAGAGTGGCAACACGGAGGAACATGGCGTTTCGGAACGAGGTCGGTTTGCCGAAGAACGGTGGCCGCTGCTGCAGGACGGGGGGCCCGTGCGCGCGAAATCGTGCCACAGCCCGGTGTTTTAAGCGTGTTACGCCAGTGGGCCAGGCACTAGACCCCCCACCCCCGCCTACAAGGCCGGGCAGCTGATTCGACGAGGCGAAAAGGCCAAAAAAGGAAAAGGAAAGAGAAAAAAAAAAAAAAAAAAAAAAAAAGAAAGAAAGAAAAACGAAGTGACCACGACAGAACCATGTCCGACAACAACGGGTTCTCTCGCGCCGAATGAAGGCCCCCTGCGTGCCGTGCCTTGTCTCTGGTAGCGTCTGCCGCCCTGTCTCGCTGACCGCCGCGGCTGCTGCCAGCACCCCTGTCCGCACACGCGCACGCGGCCCCTCCCGCCGCAGCCTGACGCGGCGCGCAGCCCCTCCTCCTCTTCCGCCGCCGGCACCGACCCCCGGCCGCGGGCCCAGCACGGCCGTCAACATGGCCGACTATGCACGCTGGACCAAGGAGGCCCTCGTGCGGCGCGTGCAGGAGCTGGAGAAGCAGCAGAGGGAATTGTTGGCCAAGGATGCCACTGCTGCCACTGCTGCCACTGCTGCCACCACTTCCTCCTCCTCCTCTCCCTCCCCCCCCAAAGGCCTCGACCCCTCCCGCTACACCACCCGCTTCATCGCGCTCAAGATTGCCTACCTCGGCAGCCGCTACGGCGGCTTCGAGTTCCAGCCGTCGGGCGCCCTGCCCACCATCGAGGAGGAGCTGTGGAAGGCCCTCGTCAAGGCCTGCCTGGTGACGCCCGCGCCCGGCCGCCGCCCCGACGAGGTCGACCTGGTGCCCTTTGACTACTCCAAGTGCGGCCGCACCGACCGCGGCGTCAGCGCCTTTGGCCAGGTCGTTGCCCTGCGCGTCCGCAGCAAGCGGCCGGTGCCGGACGTCGAGGCCGAGAATGCCGAGGCCGGTGGCCCCGACGACACCCCCTACCCCCCGGACCGCGAGATCCAGTACTGCAAGGTCCTCAACCGCCTGCTGCCGCCCGACATCCGCGTCCTGGCCTGGTGCCCCGCGCCGCCGCCCGGCTTCTCCGCCCGCTTCTCCTGCCGCGAGCGCCGCTACCGCTACTTCTTCACCAACCCGGCCTACCTCGGCGCGCCCCCGGCCCCCGGCCAGCCCGTGCCCGACGGCCGCCTCGACCTCGACGCCATGCGCACCGCCGCCCGCCACTTTGTCGGCGTCCACGACTTCCGCAACTTCTGCAAGCTCGACCCCAAGAAGCAGATCACAAACTACCGCCGCCGCATCTTTGCCGCCGACATTGTCCCCGTCTCCGTCGACGACACCACCACCACCACCCCCGCGCTCTACGCCTTTGACGTCCGCGGCTCCGCCTTCCTCTGGCACCAGATCCGCCACATGGTCGCCGTCCTCTTCCTCGTCGGCCAGGGCCTCGAGGCCCCGTCCGTCGTGCCCGCCCTGCTCGACGCCGCCGCCCGCCCCGGCCGCCCGCCGTACGCCATGGCCGACGACACCCCGCTCGTCCTCTGGGACTGTCTGTTTGGCGGCCGCCGCGAGCTGGCCAGGATGGACGACAGCGACGGCGAGGACGACGTGGTCGTCGATAATCCCGCCGACGCGGCCGGTGCTGCCGCCACCCCCGGCACCGACGCCGACGAGCTCCACTGGATCACCGCCACCGACGAGGCCCCCGACAGCCGCGTCTTCATCGACGGCCTCTGGGGCGGCTGGCACGCCGCCAAGATGCAGGAGGTCCTCGCCCGCCAGCTGCTCGACCGCACCCTCGCCTTTGTCGGCACAAACACCCCCTGGGCGCCGCCCCCGCTCAAGGCCGCCAACAAGACCAACACCTACGAGGGCGGGCCCTTGCCCCGCCTCACCGGCCGCTACCAGCCGCTGCTGCAGCGCGCGCCCCTCGCCACGCCCGAGGAGATCAACGACCGCTATGCGCGCCAGCAGGGGTTTGCCAGCGCCGCCGCCATGCGCGACGCCGGCAACTGGCGCGCCGTCATCAAGGCCCGGAAGGCCGAGGAGGCTGCCGCCGCCACGGCAGCACAGGATCCGGCGTGAAAACAAAGACGATATAAACAGAAAAAAGTCAAAAAAAAAAAAAAAAAAAAAAAAACATTAAACAACACATACCCAAACAAAGTAAAAGCCATTTGCTCATACAAAGCGTGTCGAAACACTGCTACTCAACGCCGCCGCTCTCCTATCCCCAGCCTGTCCCGTCCCAACTTTCCTGCTCGTTCCAGCTCTCTGGCTTCCATGACGTCCTCGTCGCCGCCGCTGGCCTGTCTAGAAGGCCCCGGTGGACTTCCCTGCATCGCGCCAGAGGCAGAATGCCAGGTCCTCCGCATCCATGTCTGCCCGCGCCTCGTTTTCCTTTGCATCGCCGTCTTCTTCCCCACCTCGACTGCTCTCCTGTTCATTCCCGGGCCGGCTATTGGAGCCCGTAGACAGCAGATCAATTGGAACACATAGTATTTTACCAGAAGGTCCATAGACAATGTGTTCCTCATCCTGTTGGAACCAGCCGGACGCAACGAGCGGCGCCGGCACTGGTGATGCTGTCAACTCTGTGGTCGGTTGTCCATCCCTGACAATTATGAGCGGCCTAGAAAGCGTGCTCTTTCGGTACCCGACCAGAAGGATGCGGCACTGGTGCCAGTCAGGCTGCTGGACAACGTAATGCGCTTTGGCCTCCTTAAACTTGCCAGGGGCGTTGACAACCTCGTTGAGGCTCAGAGCTGCCTGCAGATTGAATTGCGAGTTGTCCCACTGCCTCGTCGTCGGACCCTTTGCATAATGGCGACTGGTGTCGAATTTGGAGCTGAAATACACACCATTGCCAAAACTCCGGCCGTGCGCCTTCGTGGTGAAGTCTAGACCAGTCCTCACTATGCTGTGCCAGTTGCAGACCGGGCTGCCGTGCCACGCGAGCAGAGTTGGGTGCCGGCTGTTTTCAGCAGCTGTATCTCTCTGGGCCCGGAATCGTGCGTCCGCGTCTGGCGATCCATGCAGGAAGCTGAACTGGGCCCAGCTGTCCGTCTGGGTGTCGTCACAAAAGTTCAGCTCGGGGCACTGGATTTCCAAAATGCACGACCGATTGGTCGCCAAAATCCACTCCAAGAGCCTGGCAGCATTCGGCGAAACACCCGGGACGGCACGCAACGAGGTGCATGTGTGGCGCTCAAGGTGCATCCGAATCCATGCAATGGGCGGCAACGTTTCCAAAATGAGGCGCAGCGCACGTACTTTGTTTTTGCAGCCTTCGAACGGTGTGTCGTGACGGTACACGCTCGCGTGCTCCATCTCGGCGTCGATATATGTAAATGTGCCGTGGCTCAGGTACAGCGTCGAGTTGTCGATATCTACCTGAGTAACGACAGCATGCCGCAAATAATGATACACGGTCGCGTCGTCTGGCTCTTTCGATAAAACAGAGGGCCAAATGGCCACCCAGTCGCCGACCCTGAAATGAGAAAGAAGGCAGCGCTCACGTAGAAGAACATGAGGGCGTCTGCCACTCTGGCACCGGTAGACGCCTTGGTTCTGACACGGATTGGACAGTTGTATTGCCTGAAGACCAATATTCTCGGGGAGTTTGCGGATGGCGGCCTCGGTGCCCCCTCTCCTAGGGCCCAGGGCGACGTAGCAGAGGCTGACGAGGAGATCGACAACCGCCGGCTGTGCCAAGATCTCATGCTCAGTAGAGCGGCCCATGCCCATCTGGATGTATTGAAAGAGGCACAGGTCGTCTGAGCACACGGTTGGCTTGATCGACTCTGTAGTGCTATCCACCCGCGCGTGGCATGCCTGGCAATATTTTGTACAGTTGATGACCTGGTCCAGGGCAAATTGCATGGCAACCAAAGGAAAACTGTGCTCGGCGTTGATCGCTTCGGAACATCCGTCACTGCCAGGCCCATCTCCACCAGTGCTATTGGATGCGGTTGTGCGATTAAATGCTTGCTTTCGCATGACATCCAACGCGTCGGCCCACGAGCAGTTATGGTGGTCACGAAACTTGAGCAGGGACAAAAAATTGTTGCTCATAAACGAACTCAGGCTGTTGGAGACCAGAATCTTGGAGAACGTACCCTGGTTTGCGGATGAAGCAGTCGTTTGCAGTCCTGCCGTTTCTGCAGGTATCAGACCAAACGCTTCTTTCGCCGCAGACAAAGACGGCTTGTAGCGTTGGCATTTGCCAATACGAAAAGACACTTCAGCCATCCCTCTCGGGTGTGCAACCAAAGTCTCGTATGGCATATAGCGGCCCTCTATGCGGACCAAAAGCACCACGTAGACGGCAGGATCCAGATCCCAGGCCAGCAGCGTTTGGCGCGATAGGCCCAATGACGATACACGAACGGCCACAGATAGCAGATGGTTCTGTGCCGTGTCAGTCATTCCCTGGAGAACACCAAACCGATAACCCTGGCATATGACAGCCTGCAGGTCACGGCTGATGCGCTGGGGCAGGGGACGTGTCCAATTCAGCCAAGGACAGCTGCCTTCGCTCTGCTTCTGCTGGGTTTGTCGAACCTTGTTTGGCCAGGTTTCGTCGTCAAGAGAACTGTCAAGATCAAAATCCATCTCGTCATCGTCCCAGTCATCGTCTGCCTCGCCTTCCATATCGTAGTCCTCGCTAGAGCTGGTGCCGTCTGCTGCGCCGTGGGCTTTGCCAGCTACACCGCCATCGAGTTCAGAAATAGCATGGATCGGGGAGGTGTTCCCGGAGCGGCGGCCTAAGCCGAGTGAATTTTGGACGAACATCTCGGATATATCCTGCAAAAGACACGACACCGAACGCTCTCTGCTCGATCCTTGGCGACAGTTTGTGCTTTGGAAAGTAGCCAGAATGGCGGCATCGTCGGCCGTTGCATAAGGATGGTCAATGGAAAGAAAGTAACTGCTTGTGTTGGGATACATGTCGACATCTGTTGTGGACCGTCAGACGTTGCTGCCAAAACGAGCGTAAGATTGCTCACCTCCACACAGAATGCGGATATTTATGTGATGCTCTCCTCTTTTCCAAATCTTCATGGTGACGACGAACTCGTCGTTGTGATCCAAGCCGTCACAATTGACAGCCAGGACGTTGGTGAGAAGCCCATTCGATGCCTGGAGAGATAGGTCGGCCACGTCGGCCTTGAACTGACGCCTCGGCATCCTGGATAGAGTGGCTGTTTGTATGTGGGCAGGGTGTAATGGAAAGAAAATGAAGAAAGTAACCTGAATCCAAGAAAATATATAGAAACAGAAAACGCAACTGACGAACAGCATACCCAAATAAGAATGACTGCACCGTCATGACAGGAAGTGGCAACAGAAGCATGACTTGAGTCTGAGTGAATGACGAACAAAGTCTTGGGCCATGCTTTGTGCGCAGTGCTTTGCGAGGTGATAAGCTGAATCGGCATGGTAGAAGCGCCATGACTGGTCCTGAAGCGACAGGAGGCCTTGTGTCTTTTGCTGATTCACTCAAGCCTCTCTGGGCCCGTTGGTTCTTTTTCTTCGTTCAGGTAGTGAAGTGGTCCTCGTCCTTCAGAACACAACAGGCCATGGACAACCAGCTCTTGGAGCTTTTCTGTTTTTCATCCCTTCCAGGACTGTGTCGTAAGTAGCTTAACAACAAAATCTCGTGCATCAGGTTCGATGGTATCAGTGACGGACATGTTGTTGTAACTAGCTGGCTGGTTTTGGGTAGAAAGTTGCTGTTTGCCCGTGTCTCAGCTTCCGGATGACACCTTCTGCCAAATGATCACCTGACTTCCGCAAAACTGTCACAGGCAGCAGCGGCAAAGTACGTCAATCAGAACGCAAAATGGAAGGCACTGGTGACAACGGTACGGAAGGTGCCACTGCGCACGAATTCGATGCGGAAGGGACCTCCTGCTCCCTGAACGACAAACGAGATGGCTGCTCCATAATTCCAGTCTATTCCACGCTGTCCGTGTAACATTCCATCTGAGACAACGAGAAGCCATGAGATTCGTCGTCCGAACTCGCCACACAGTCAAATGTCTCCTTGCATCAAGACCCAATATCACAGTCCATTTTGCAGGTGGTCTACCGCCTTTACAAGGGCAGTGCCTCTAGCGCCCACTATAGGCCCGCACGGCGCTCGCCAACCATTTTTGGCCAGTGCTGAAGCTCGATTCTGGCAGGACCCCACTGTTCTTCTAGACGACACGACACGCATGCCATCACAGACACAGACCCCGATTCGCACGCCCGCCCTCCCACCGCCCTTGCCCGGCCTGTCACCAACCCTATACTCTTTATGGCCTGGGAATCCAACTCCTCTGGCGCTTCCTCCGCCGCCCGGCCACGCCAGAACAGCGGCGCGGCTGGCCACCACCGCGCCCTGTCGCTCCAGCAAAAGACCCCCGTCGAGACGTCCACCGGCGCCGCGCAACCCGCCGCCCATAGCAGTCATGTAGCCGATCCATTTCTGCAAGCCTTCCTAGAGCCGGACTTTGATCCGGCTGCATACTGGAACCGCGCGTTCGCGACGGCGTCCACAACACCAGCACCAGCATCCGCACCAGCATCCGCACCGGCGGCGGCAGAGGGCGAACTCGCCCGCCAGGCCCAGACCGCACAGGCAACGCTGTCGCAGATCGGTGCGCACACATCACGGCTGACGGGCGTGCTGACGCAGATGACCGACGACATTCTGCGCAGCGGCGGCCGGCTAGCATACGAGGTGGAGCTGCTGCGCGGCGAGACCATCGGCCTGTCGGAGGTCGTGACCGCAGCAGCAGAGCAGGTAGTGGCGGAAACTCCAGCAGAAACCGAAGCAGGGACCGCGAAGAACGAAGAAGAGGCGGAGGCCGGCCACAAAGAAGGAGACGAACACACGGCGGAGAAGGACACAACACCCGCCAATCCCGCGCCACCCGCGCTCGCGCAGCTGCGCATGCTGGCCCAGGTGCGCAGCAGCCTCGACGCCGTCATCCACACCTTTGGCGACGCCATGGAGTTTGTCATGCCGCCGTCCGCGCTGTCGGTGACAGCCTCGTTTCTGTCCGTGTCGGGCCCTGGGCAGTCGGGCGGCGACGGCGGCGGCGGCGGCGGTGGCGGCGGCGGCGGTGGTGGTGCCAGCGGCGGTGCCAGCGACACGAGCCTCGAGGAAAAGGGACAGCAGGTGCTGCGGGCGCGGCGCGAGGAGATTGGACGGCTGCTCGCGGCGGCCACGGGCCCTGCGGCGCCCGAGATCGAGACGGCGACGGCTCGGGTCGCAGCGCTGCGGACACTCTGCCGGGTGTGGGCAGGCACGCCGGAGGAGAAAGCGCGGGTGCGGTTTGTCGACGGCCTGCAGCGCATGGTGGACGACCGGGTGCGCGACCTGGAGCGGGCGGCGGCGCGGGAGGAGGAGCGCGAGCGCGAACGCCAGCGCGAGCGCGGCGAGGACGCCAGCTCCCAACAGGCGGGCGCGGGCGCGGCGGCACAGCAGGACGCCACGGCGTCGGGGAGCCGGTACGCGGCAGCCGGCTACGGGTTTATTACGCAGCTGCAAAAGATCCGGAGCGGCTTGTGAGAGAGCACACAAGCAGGTTCAGCACTATGGCAGGCCGACTGTGCTGCGACTGCGGGAAGAATAGCAGAAGAAGAAGAAAGAGAAGAAGAAAAAAGCAATGCGGTTTGTTGTATTCTGTTCATGCATGAGGCGCCACGCCCGGCACGTCTATCCGTATTCCTGTGTGTGCTGTATATATATGCCCTTTTGCTCGTAAAGTGCCGCCTGCCAGTGTCCCCCTATCCAGGAAACCAAAACAAATCAACGAGAACCGAAAAGAAGAAGAAAAAGAAGAAAAAGAAGAAAATGCAAATAACCAAACACGCCATCCAAAGAAAACCCAACCACGCAAACGAGAGTCCCTTGCTCTACTCCTCTACTCCGTGTGTGCGGACGGATAGACGAATGTTGTTTGGTCCTGTAAAATGAAAATTTATGGATAACAAACAAAAATGCCAGTGAGCCACCACCCAAAACTCCAACATCGCCGTTTGTTTTTTTTTTTGTTGCCCATGTCGATGGAGCTAAGATGCCAACCGCCAAGGCAGCCGAGTGCACCACGGCGAGCCCAGTCCTGTACAAAACGCACCCAAATGCACATGTGCCGTAGGCAGGACAAAACACCTGGGCTATGTTGCAGCCCCATGGAAAGACAACAGGCAAGAAAAAACAAGAAACCAAAAAAAATGCCAAAAAAAAGATGCCGAAAACAGCGGTAAAGCTAAAACAACGAAGAGTCCCAGATACCTTTGCCATCCGCGCGGAGAAAGAATAAGCAAAAACAAAAACAAAAACAAAAAAAGGAGGGAGGAGAGTCTTTTATAGGGAGGGGGGAGGAGGGAGGGGAGGGGAACGTGTTGTTGAAGTGCCTGGTGAGGTGGCAGAAAAGAAGGAAAGACAGATATACGGCTTCGCTCCGCCCATTGCGTTTGTCCCGGGTAGTCTGCTTGCACCTGCACGGCCACTCCGCCTCTCCTCGGGCGCCTGCTCACCGCTTGACGATATTCGAGCGGTTGAGAGCCTCCCGCAGCTCGGGCCGGTCCTTGAGCGCCTCGTGGGCATCGCTGTACGACATCCAGCGGCGCTCGCGCTTGCTCTTTTCTGGCCACTCGTTCTCCTCGCTCATGACGGTGGCCTCGTAGAAGCGGTAGAGGGCGCGCTCGCGCTTCTTGTTTTTTGTCGGGGCCTTGGGCGCGCGCGTCTCGACAATGTCGCCGAGATCGTACTCAATCTCGATGAGAATGCCGGCTTCCTCCCAGGCCTCGCGCTTGGCGGCCGTCTGGCAGTCCTCATCCGTCTCCCAGCCGCCCTTGGGCAGCACCCAGCCCTTCCGCTGGTCGGACTGGATCAGCAGCACCATGGTCTTGTTCTCGGTGAGCGGGACCACACCGGCAACCAGCCGTTCCCCATTGGCGTTGTATCCTTGCGGGGTGTTAGTCTGAAGGCAGAAAGGGAGAAAAGGAGGACAAAAGAGAAGTAAAAGCCCGTACGTTGCTTCAAGCGCCCTGTTCTTGACTCCATGGGCCGGCTTGTTGTTGTCGTGCTCGCAGCCATGATGTGTGTGTATTGTGTGTGTGTGTGTGTGTGTGTGTGTGTGTGAGGGTGTCGATTAGGTAGGGATACGGTGTAGGTGTCTTCGGTGCGATGGATTTGCACCGTCGCAATGGAGCGAGTAAGAGAATGCGATTGCAGAAGGACGGCAACGAGCCGCGGGAGCGTGGAAAGCGACAGCAAACTGTGTGGGCTTGGTTGGGGGGGGGGGCGTCAAGCGCACGCGAGCAGCATCCCCAGAACGGGGGAGAAGCGGCAGGCTCTGGTTCGATGCGACGGACGCGGGTTTTCTGTCGCACGCGCTTTTCCGACTGCCCGCTTGCTTTGGTCGGTCGACTTGGCGGGAAGATTCGAGCAGGTGTCTTCAGACGGGAGTTGATTGGCTGGTTTGCGGGGCGGCAGGCAAAAATCGCAGACAACGAGCTCTGCGCGAGATGCGACGCAGGGCGAGGAAGGCGATGCAGGGGGTGGTGGGTGGTGTGGAACGACAGGACGAACAGGGCGGGAATCGGACACCAGCCGAACGAACGGAATCGAACGTGTTCGAGCGGGATGAACGGGCGGGAGGAGGGAGAGAGAAAAGACCAGGCGGCGGACGACACACCAGCTTTAGCGGGCGATGGCGTTTAGTGAATCGGAGTGACTGGGATCTGCGCTTTGTGTTGGGAGCTTCCAGACCCACCACACCTGCTGGAGAGAAGGGTGCAGCAGGACAGGGCGCTCCGAGGTCGTCCCTAATAATCCGGGCGTGGCGTTTTGGCGGTTTTTGCTGGCACGGCGGTAGCGTGCAAAAGCTCCAGCTCGGACTTAGGCGGAAGGCGGCGGCTGCGGCAAAGAGCTGACAAAGGGCAGTGCAGAAAAAAAGGCGCTGCAACAGAAAGGAAAAGGGGGGGAGGAAACGAGGGGAAACGAAGCAAAAATGAGCAGAGATGTGAGACGTCCACGGCAGCAGAGCCGTTGTCAAGCCAAATGCCAAAAATAGGGGACGAGACGCTGGCAGGGTTTCTTCCCGTGAGCCCTGGCGAGGTGGGGTGGAAAACAGCAGCCGGACAAAAAGTCTGGCTAGAAAGTCGGAGCCGGTGGAAAGTGAGAGAGTACGGAGCAAGAAAAGGAGAATATAGGCGAGGACGTGGTCGGCAAAGAAGACGAGAAGAGGCAAATTGGAAGATCCGTGCTTTCGTTCAGAATGGGAGAAGCAAAGCCTGGCTGCAGAGCCTGGCTGATGACAGAGAGAGGCAGTCTCGTGTCATAGTAGAGGGAAGGAGCACGGGGCGCAGGCAGCGAAAAGCTTGGTATATATTTTTACTGCTACAGGGAAGGAATGGGGCCCGGGCCACGGACAATTGGTTGTCTTCGGCCAGGGGAGGGGGAGAGAGAAAAAAAAATGTGAGAGTAGTATGAGGAGATGAAAAAAAAAGAAGAAAAAAAAACGAAGCTAGTTTAACGCGGCGTCCAAGGCTTGCTCGCGAGTGGGCTGTTCCTGCCGTTCTTGACTTCGTGTTCAGACGCGGCTTCCTGATTCGCCACATGCACGGAGACGCCCTAGCAGGAGCTTTTACAACAGACGGACTTGGCCTATGCTGCGCCGGACTGGTGCCTCAGGCTCCCCTCGTCCCACGGCTGGTGTACATGACGTCCGTTTGATGGTCGCGTGCATGATTTGATGTCACTCACTTTCACTTGGCTCTTTGCCCGAAATTAGAGAATGCAAAACGTCCGTTATAATTAAAATGACATCACGCGCAGCGGGAAGATGAAAAAACACAAAAAAATGAAACAAGAGCAAGGACCAGGGAGCAGAGCAAAATGCGACGGGTGACATGACAAAAAGAAAACAAGTGCAGAGAATAAAAATAAAGAAAAAAACAAAGCAGGCCTGCATCCTCCCTGAAGAGCAAATAAAAAAGGTAAAATCAAACAAGAGAGAAAAGAGAAAAACGCCGGCGTATGAGAAGACGTACATGACGATGGTGTGGCGGTGGATACATGTGGTATATAGTACAGGAGGGGGAGGTGACGACCTGCCCCTACAAAAAAGAAGAACAAAAAAAAAAAAAATATCCCCCCGGCTGGCTCTTCCCCCTCAGCGGTATGAGCTCACATGCGAGGCCGCCGACGAGAGGTTGGGCAGCGTCGTCTCCCGCGGCAGGGCGCGCCGCGTGCTGAGGTTGCTCGTCCGGTTCAGCACGGCCGCCTGGCTGAGCGACGTGCGGCGCTGCTGCAGCTGCTGCCGCTGTCTCTGCTGCTGCTGCTGCTGCTGCTGTTGCTGTAGCAAAAGTTGCTGGTCGTCGCTCGCTTCTCGGTCCGCGGTAGACCGCTCCAGGAAGCGCCGGCTGCTGGCCAGCAGCGGGGACGACGTCGACGTCGTCATTGTTGTGGCCACGCCCGCGCTGGCCTGGGGCGTAGCCAAGCGCGAAGACGTGAGGTTTGTCGGCAGCAGGCGGCGCCGGGGCAGCGCTGACGATGCCAGCGGGCTGTTTGCGCTTTCTCCGACGGAGCCGGCATACGCGTTGGAAGACACTAGGGCTGGGGCGGCGGCGGCGTACTCGCGCGGCTGGTATTCGCGCGGCTGGTACTCCCGTGGCTGCTCGCGGGGCGACCGCGGCTCACGTGCGTGGTACTCGCGAGCCTGGTAGTCGCGTGAGTTGCTGCGCAGGGCGCCCATTTCCGTCTCGGCCCGCGATGACGAGCGCACGCCACGCAGCGTATCGTCGTCGTTCTCGTCGCCCTGGCTGTTGTCCATGCCGTTCACAAGCGTCGGCGGTCGCCGCGCGCGCAGCAGCGACGGCTTGTGCACCATTTCCTCCGGCTCTTCCGTCCCCGCCCGCCGGCTCCGCAAGAGAATGGAAGACCGTCGCCCTGCCATGGCCAGGGCATCCTCCGGCGGCTCTTCCGACACGGCGCGGCGCGTCCGCCCAATCAAGAGAGACGACCGGCGGCCTGAGTTCTCGATCGACACCGGCGGCGCAAGCGAGTACCGAGGCGGTGGCTGTGTTGGCGCACCAACGACAGAGGAGGCGCGGCGGTCCTCGATCCGCGCCAGGGTGCGGTTCATGGCAGCCGTGGCCGAAGCGGCCGCTGTCGCACGCCGGTAGTTGTTCTGGCTGGCGTTGACTGGCGGGTTCTCGCCCGTCAGGGGCTCCTCCCGCGACTGGATGATGGTCGGCGACTGCGGCTGCGCAACAGGCTGTGGCGGTGGTGCCGCGGGCGGTGCCGCTTGCGCAGTTGTAGTAGCAGCAGCAGCGGCGGCGGCGGCGGCGGCGACTTTGTTCTGTGCCGCCTCGTCGTTGAGTGCAATGCAGAGCTCAGTCAGGCTGCGGCAGATGCTGTCGGCCTTTCGCCGCAGTTGGCGGTCCGTCACGCTGGCCGGCCCGCCGGTCCCAATGGTGCTGGCGCCGCTGGAGATGGGGCCTGGTTGCCCGGCCACGCCGACCATCTGGGACAGGGCAAGTGCCTCTGTTGCGGCAGTCTCGATCGCACTGAACACGTCGCCGCTGATGTGTTGCTTTGCCTTCTGCAGCGCCGTCAGCAAGATTGGCTGCGTTGTTGGTTGACCGGCGGCAGCGGCATCGCGTTGTTGCAGCTGTTGCTGCAGCGGCGGCTGGTGTTGGTATTTCTGCTCCTGCTGGGACGACGTCGTGCTACGGCCGCCGTCGGCAGCCCCCTGGCCGGCCGAGTGGTTGATGTGCTTGGGCGAGCCCGACAGCGTGGTCGCGTTGGTGGTTGCGGTGTGTGGCCGGTCATCCGACACCCTCGACATGGCAGTGCCTGCCGCTGGCGCGGCCTTGTTGGACAACTCAATGCGGCGCATGCGCGACCGGATGTCGTCGATCTCGTCCCAGATCGTCGACGGGGCGCCGACGGTGGACGCAGACGACTCGGTGCCTTCCATCAGGCCATGGTGGGTGGTCTCGTGTGCATCCTGTCTGGCGCCGTTGTTGTTGTCTGCCTGCCGTGGCGCGAGCGGCGACGAGTTGTATGTGCGCGCGTACGAATGGGAGGATTTAATGGTTGAGGCACGCAACGGCAGGGGGGGTTGGCTGCCGTTGTTGTCCGTCGTTACGGACGGTCGTCGCCGGGAGTAGCTGGTGCCGACCTCGGATGCTGTGTCATAAAAGGAGGCGGACCGCGGCGTGCTTGGCGAGGGCCGTGCGGCCGAAACGACGGTCCGTGTTCGTGGCGCAGTGTCGACCTTTTGGGCCGTGGCCAGGCGCAGTGCGGCGGCCTGCTCTTGTGCGCGTTCCTTGGCTGCAAGTGCAGCCTGCTCATCGGCGAACCACCGCTGCCGGGCTGTCTCTCGCTGGTCGGAGAGCCGCCGGGTGGGCTGCGGCGGAGACGTGTTCTGCCGCACGGGGACGGCGGCCGAAAAAGGCCGGCGTTGTGATGGTGCCCGGACAATGCGCGACTGGATTTGTGTTAGACAATCTGAAACAGCGGATGAAGCACAGCAGGGCGACAAAGGCCACTTACAGCAGACCCATCTTCCTCGGACAGGCGGTTTCGAGCACCATCGCGGGCTATGCGCATGAAGACATCGGCGGTGTTGTCGGTGGCTTGGGTGTTTTGTGTGTTGTTGTCCAGGCTGTCGCTGTCGCGGCGGAACTGGGTGGTCCGGGGGGACATCATTTGCCCCTGGTCGTCGTCGGCGGCAGCGGCGCGGCCCTCGAGGGCACGCAGCGTGCGGTCGCGCTGGAAGGGGTCCTGCGTGTCCAGGTCGTCCGAGTTGCCGGCGCCGGAGCCGGCGCCGGGCGAGCGGATGCTCATGTCCAGAAGCAGACTTTTCCGCGAGCCCGAGGAGCGGAATGCACGGATGGGGGGAATCACCGGACGCGATGAGGAGATGTCGCCGCGAGGAGCGCGGAAGGAGATGGGGGGCCGCGAAGAGGTTGTTGTGGTTGTGGTTGTGGCTGTGGTGGTCGCTGTTGTCGTCGTCGGCACTGCTGTCGTCGTTCTCCTGTCATCGGCCTGCTGCTGCGAGCGGGCGGACGAGAGCTGCACAGACTTGGGAAGAATGAACTCGAGCTGGCTGTCGGCCCAATCCTGGGTCGACGAGGCAGTCGTTGGCGAGTCGGGGACGGCGGTGGATGCTGCGTTGGCAGCCGAGGAAGACGACCCGGCAGCAGGAAACACAGACGAAGGCGCGTCGCTGGCGGCGGTCTCGCGTGCACTGGCACCGAAGGACGCGGGCACCCGGCGATGCGCAGACAAATGGCGCGTCGGGCTCGGGTCGGTGAATGTGCGGTGTGGTCTGGTGGCGGCGGCAGGTGACACGGGCACGGCGGGGAGGACGGCCCGGGATGCGGTGGAAGTGGGCGAGGTTGCAGTGGCCGCGGCAGCCGACGAGGTCGCAACGGACGAGGGGAGCGTTGCTGGCGGCGGTGGCTGCGTTGTTGTTTTGGTGGTGGTGGTGGTGGTGGTGGTGGCTGGTGGTGGATTGGTGCCGGAAATAACAACTTTGGGCGGCAATGGGGGAAGGGCAGCGGCGGTTGAGGAGGTGGAGGACGCGGTGGACGAGGAGGCGGAAAAGGAGGCGGTTATGACGGTGGAGGAAGACAGGGACGACAGCGAGGCGTGTTTGGGTGGGAGTGGGTGCGGGTGGTGCGGGAGGTGCGGGAGATGTGCCTGCGGCGGCGTCGAGGACGCAGCGGTGGTGGTGGTCAAGGAATTTTGAAACGCGTGGGCGAGGGCGGGTGGTGGGCTCGGGGCGGGCGGATTTGTGCTTGGGCGTGGGCTGCCCGTTTTTCCAGCGGTGTTGTTGTTGTCTACTGAAGAGCAGCAGCCCGTGTCTGCGCCAGCGCCACCGGTTCCTGTGCCTGTAACGTCCGACCCCCCTGTGGCAGCGGCCCCTGGACGGCTGGGTCTGGTGTTGGCGGATATGGCAGCCGCGCTAGTCGTGCTAGGGCGCACCTTCTGCATTGGGCCACCGTCTTCGCTGCACGGATCGCGCTCACCGGAACCGGAAGAGAAATGTCCCGTCTTGGGCGAGGCAGGAGCGTCTGGTGAGCCTGGTGAGCCTGGTGAGCCTGGTGAGCCTGGAGAGTCTGGCGAGCCTGGAAGCCCTGGCGAGCCGGGGGTGTCGGGCGAGATGGGCGACGGCGGCCGAAGCTGCGGGCGCACCGGCAGGCCCAGGGTTGGGTCCTTGCGGAGGTCGGCAAAACGAAACGCGGGCAGCTTGGACGCCGAGTGGTGGATGCGGTGCTTATGGAAAAAACCGTCCTGGTCGTGCAGCGGCGACGGCGGCGATGGCGGTGCAGAATGGCTGCCGGAGCCGGGGAGGACGGCGGTGCCGTGCGGGCGCTGGTACTGTGTGAATGCGTCGGTCGGGAGGCTGGTGAAGATGGGGTGGCAGAGGGTAGTGCTGCTGCTGCTACTGCTGCTGCTGCTTGCTGCTGTCCGCGCTGGTGTCGCCTGGGCGACAAAGGCCATCTGTGTGCGTGTGGCTTGCTGGGGAGAAGGGCAGTGTGTGGGCGGGCGTGTGGCGGGCTTGCAGCGCACACCTCGACGAGACTCCAAAGACTCGGCAGCGCACGCAGCAATACAGCTTGAAGCGAAGAGCAAAACGAAGCCCGTCGTCAAGGCAAACGACCAACAACAGAAAAGAAAAAAAAAAAAAATAAAGTGCACAGAGCAAAGCTCGAGCTGCTGCTCCTGAACCGGCAGTGGTTAGGTGGGTTCGGGCTCCCCTCAGCTCCCTATCAATACCTGCCACCTCAGTTGATTGCACTGTTGCAGGGAGCTTCGGGCGGGCGCTAGGAAGGAATAGGGACAGCCCGAGAGGGGATGGATGGCAAGGTTGTCGTCGGGTGTGGAATCCTGCGGAGCACAGGAAGATTCAGAGGGCAGGATGGGGATGCAAGGAGGGGAGAAGGGGAGGGGAGAGGGGGATCTCTGCCTTCCTTCGTCTTCTTGGATCTCATGTCGGCCGATGCCCAACATGGCGAGTCTACGCGTACGGAGTAATGGAGTTTGCACCACCCCATGCCAGCAGCATCACAGGGGGGGCTTGCGCCAGGTGGAAAGGGTGAAAAGGGGGGGCATGCAAGGACGCTGTTAGTTGAGACACGGCGCCTGTCAAACTCGTGTCTAGCGTGCTGATCGTCGCTCCAGGGCACATCACTGCGAGGTAGTGGTGGTGCTGGTGGTGCTGGCGGTGCTGGCGGTGCTGGTGTCTTGGACACAGAATCACCGGACACGGTCGAGACGCTTCTGTGGCTTCCTCTGAGAGGGAGACGAAAAGCTTGCGCATGGCTACGTGGCAGCCCAAGCCAGCAGGACTACAACCTTTTTTCACCGCAAGATTGCCTCTCGCCTCTGCCATTCGCCCATCGCCGTAGCCACCAGGCCATCGTCTCCCCCGTGGCGTCTCTCTCCCCTCCCTCTGATCAGCCTTCTCCACCGTTGGCTGTCCAAAGTCGAACAACTCCGCCGACGTGCATATTCTCTGGGTCCCTTTCCCAAAACGGTTCTTGTGCAGGTGAGACATCCGATGCGCCTGTCGAGGCATGGCAAGACGGGACGTAGTGCAGACGCGTCAATTCAAATATCAACGTCATAGAAGGGCTGTGTGTGTGTGTGTGTGCCGTCGATTGTTGTTTACAAAATCGACGAGCATCGCCAGCTTTTCCTTGGCGTACGCGAGTTCTTTTGCCTCAGAGCTGTTCTCGCAGGGTCCAGGGCGAGAAACCAAAAAGGCCCCCCCCCCTGGTCGCGAACAAATAAAGGGGAATAGAATAGGGGGTTGCAGCACAACGCAACCTCACCTCAGGTCGTGCTCGGACGCCTGCGCACGGCACGGGCGCATACTCTATTTTTCCTTGGCTTCGTTTTCTTGTTTTCTCGCTTTCGGTGAAACACCGCGGCCGGACGCTGGCTGCGGCATTATGGGCCGAAAAAGACAGCGGTGGTAGCGAGGCCAGCCCCGAAAGGACGGCCCGGACAGGGCTTCTCTGACAGGGTCTGCAGATTGCAGGTGTGTCCCGTTCTCCATCCAGTTCCATCCATCGCACCTGGCTGTTCGTCGGGACCGCGGCACGACTTGGCGGGACTCCATCACGAACAGCAGCTTGCGCAGGAGGAACTGATCTGGTCGGCTCTTCAGCTGCCATCTCATTTCCTGCTCCCATTGTGCGATTTGGTAGAACCAGCCACCCACACTGAGCCGAATCAAACCAGACTGTGAGAGACCAAGGCTCCCGGATATCTGGTTCTCATAATGAGAAAAGACCACACACACACACACACAAAAAAAAAAAAAAAAAAAAAAAAAAGACCGATGACGGAACCTCGTCACATTGCCCCTGAGCTCTGGACTGCTCTCGATGTAGACTGCCGTCTCGCCGCCCCCCCTCCCCCCTCCCCCTGAGCCTCGCAGGATCGGAGCGCCTTCTTCCACGCCGTTCTGCACCGTTTTCCGCGCTTGCTGTGCCTACCAGATGCAAGATCCTTTTTTCATCTCGTCGTTTCCACCCCCATCAACTCAAAACACTCGCTCCAACTAGTGGCCCCGCTCCCCATGTGTTCCTGGCAGGATGGCTCGGGGGGCTTGCGAGTTGAAAAGAGAGCATGGTGCACCCTTGTTCAGTTTTTTTTTCTCCTTTTTTTTTTTCTCTCTCTTTTTCGTGCCTGTCGGTCACGCGCCACGGTCCGATTTTTTTTCTCCTGTCGCGACGTGAGACGAAGACCAGGACGGGCCTCCGTACGGAGCGTGCTCCGCAGACAATCAAACGCTGACGCCCACGGCGTCTGGTGTATGCGACGCGACGTGAGATGCGATGGGTTTGGCACCACAATCGGACGACCCTAGAGCGTTGCACAGCGACGGTGAGCGAACTGGCGGAGCGACGGGCCGCATGCTGGCGTGGAAAGTACTCTAGACCCTGGAAGAATGGCCACGACGCAAATCGAGACTGACCAGAACGACCGGCCACGAGCGTTTCCCAGAGCCACGAAAAACTCCGTAGAAACGCACATGCTTCTGTCGCGTGGCAGCTTCGGTGTGGAGAGCCGCGATGATCGTAATTGATTTTGTCCGGCTGGCCAACTGTCGGAGGGCCGACGGAGCCCGCGCAGGACGAGCCAACCAGAAGCAGTCGCTAAGAGCCTTCTCCATCCATGGCGTCGATGGCAGCGTCGATGCTGCGGCTCGTCATCTGTTGCACGGGCCTTGCCAAACAGGCCATTTGACGACAGGACAACAAAGCACAAAAACAAAGGGATCACGACGTCGTGCAGGGCAACGGCTAGGAGCATGCAAGAAGAAACAAAACCTGAAACGTGCCTCTGGAGAGAGAGAGCAGACGACGGGCAACAGGGGCGGCGGCCTCGTGGCATCTGCGCGGGTGCTACCGCAACAACAAAAAAATCGCAAGAAAAAAAAAAGGGCCAAGTAACATGGCGCCAGATGGGCTGTGCTGCGGCAGCAACGACGTCAGGGCCCGCCCGTGCGCACGGCGCCCGTGGCTCAGAGAACGTTTCGGATGCGGCGTCTGGGCGCTCGGGGATCTGCCCCCATCCAACGGAGGATTAAAGCCAAGATGGACGTGCTGTCCTCCGAGCAATCTTAATGGGCACGGAGTATTTTTTTGCAAAGGAGAGATGCAGCACACGGACGTGCGCGTCCTTGTTTTTTATTTTCCTTCTTCTTTAATCCTCCACAGCCTCGTCCCAACCACGCACGATGCGCAGAGCCAGCGCTTTGTTTGTTTCACACCTCGTTTTCTTGCGCCTGCACTCCGTACGCGCGTATACGACACCCGTTGTATAGCCTCCATGTAACGTAAGATGCGTCGTACCGTCGTAGCAGTGCTCCGCAGAGGCATTCCGTCACAGTCTGCTCGGGCGCCTGGAAATTGTGTTCCCGCCCGTGCAACGGACTGCTGTTTCGGGTCGTCCGTCCGCCACGGAGCACCCGGGTCGTCGCGATGGAACGCCGCTACAAACCTTCTTTTTTTTTCTCTCTCTGCCAGCCAACGCGCAAGATAAATTTGCGCATATGCTCCGTGCTAATACGAGCCATATCACACTGCGCACCTTGCTGCGCTGTAATTACACCGTCAAGCATGCAGGACGCTGCGCCGGCCAGGGTCTGTGTCTATTTCTAGAAAGAAAAAAAAAAAAAAAAAAAAAGAAAAAACCAGCAAAAACGGCAGTCGGCGAAGAACGGAATACGTACGTAAAAAGAAGAAAAAGCAGGGGGAAGGGGATGCAGCCAGGGTGTCCGCTGCTGCTGCTGCAGATGGATGGATCCCGGCATGTGCAATGGTCCGTCTTACAAGAACGGCAGCTAGCAATGGGCAAAAGATCCCTTTTTCGTTGTTCGGAGGGGCGAGCAATGCAGAACAAAATACGAGCATTTTACGAGTATGCTGCGCAAAGCAATCAAAGACACAAAAAAAAAAATGCCTTGCGAAAAGTACCGTACGCGTTCCTTCCAGAGCACGGAGCAGCAAAAACTCGCCCGTAGCGCAGCGGCCTGCAGACTACGCAGCGGGGACTCCTTCCTCACTGCTGCGCGTCAGTCTCAACGCAGTAAAGACCGCAATTTTCTCTCTCTGGCCCCCCCCTCCCCGTCACGGTTGCCGCCTTCCCCCCCTGAAATCCTACTCCATTGGCTGGCCTTTCTATTTATAGTAGGCGCCCGCACCAGTCGAAACGCCGCCCTAGCAGATCCCCGACGCGCGATTGGCCTGCTGCAGGGGTGCCAGCCTGCGGTTTTGTCCCTAAACGCCTC
The DNA here is from genome assembly GCA_019925685.1 of Ceratocystiopsis sp. VPRI43766. Lineage (NCBI taxonomy): Eukaryota > Fungi > Ascomycota > Sordariomycetes > Ophiostomatales > Ophiostomataceae > Ceratocystiopsis > Ceratocystiopsis sp. VPRI43766. Next base: position 38,073 of record JADHKF010000030.1, on the reverse strand, counting down.
CGCCGCGCCGCCTGATTGGCCTGCTGTAGGGCCCCCGGTGGGGTGCTGTTCGCAGGGCGCTCCGTTTGCCAGGCGAGTCTGCCTGTCTTTGCGCGCTGAGGGAAGGAGCCGTCAGTGGAGCGTGCCACTGTTTCCGGTTCTGTCTGTCGTCTGTCTTGGCCGTGTCTCGTCTCGCCGGCTGCCATTCTTGAACCTTTCTCTTGCCCTGTGCCTGCCTCCGTCTCCCTCGAATTTGCTCTCCTGTCTCCGTTCTCGTTCTTCACTTGCCTGTCGATTGCCAGCCGCTCGCCAGCATCCGACCGTTGCCATCGGCGCATCTCGACCTCGGTTTCGTCGCCATTGCCACCCTTGTCACGGCCTCGGGCTTTCTCTACTTGTTGCCGTTGCTGTCGTCGTCGTCGTCGTCGTCGCCGTCGTCGTCAACCTCGTATCTTCAGCTCTTGGCATCTTTTGACATATTCTTTTTTTTTTTCTCTTGCTCATTCAATTTTCTTCTTCTTCTTCTTCTATCAACGTCTCTTCTTCCTCTCTTCCTTCCTCTGGTCTCTTTCGTCCTCGATCCCCCAGTTCTTCAACATCCCCGTCCTCTCCACATCTCCTCCACAGCCCGCTCCAATCAGCCTGCGTTCCAGCGCACCCCTGCTCGTCTTTCTTTCTTCTCTCTTTATTTTTGTCTTTCATCCTCTCAGACTAACCGAACCGCCTCCCGCCGCCCCTCTCACTGGTGCTCCGCCAGGTCCCCATTTCTCTTTCTATTCCTCACCCACCTTGTTTTCGTGTTTTCTTTCTTGTCTTTCTCGTTCTACGTCTTCATATTCCTTTCTTCATTCCTTTGCTCTGCCTTTCTCAATCCCTTGTCGTCTGCATAGCGAGCCGAGTCAGGGAATCGGCGTTGCTTTTCTTTTTGGATATTTCTGTTCCTTTTGTCTACTTTCTGTCTCTCTCTTATTTCTTTTCCTTTGTCTTTGTTTCTCTTTCGACCTTTTACCGCCTACGTGTCAACCTCTCAGCCATGTGTTGATCCGACACCTACCTGCTTTTTTGTGTTTTACTTCCGCCCCCCTTACTCGCCTTCGCACCCTCTTCGCCGACGTCCTCAGTACCACGTTTGTTGTGCTCTCGCGATCGCCCACTTCGAGTGCCCACCCACCCACAGACTGCGAAATCGCAGCAAAGCGCAAAAGACTGCGCACCGCGTATCGGCGCCTTCGAAGCTTGCAAAACTGGCGGACACACGCGTCGACGACCGCCTTCGGGTGACAGCGTCCGCCAGCCTCGTGAATACCAGCAGAAACAACGACCACGCCACGGTCGCCCACGAGTCTGTTTCGCGCACTGCCGCTCCTTCGGCCCTCCTCTCCAACATGCCGTCCGCTGCTGCTCGGCGGTTATATGAGGACCAGATCCCCTCTTTCATGTCCGTCTTCGGCGACCTCCCCCCGGAGACCATGGATGAGCAAGGCCCCGTTTCTGTCGTCGACTCAAAGATAATAGGCTTTCCCGGCTCCTCCTTTGCCGGAAAACTCTCCCACCCGTCTTCCTCTCAGGCGCATTCGCTCAACTCGACTGTCGCATCCTCTTGTGACCTCCCACACCGTCACCACGACAGCACTTCCACCCAGACTTCCGAATCGACCGACTCTTCTCCGACGACCACTGTGTCCTGCACCGACTCGTCCCTTTCCGACCCGTCACCCTCCTCCTCGCCCGATTCGCCTGTCAACCTCGTTCCTCTGGCAGCATTTCCTGGGCCTTCTTTCGGTGTGTTTGCGTCTGGAGGGCTCAACGGGCTAGCCTCCCCTCCCGCCATGAGCCACAACAGCACACAAGAACGTCCCATGACGTCGCCGTCGCCCAGGCGCGCGCGAAACATGAAGGGCCTGTCCATCCAACCTCCTTTTGTCTCGCCTTCTTCGGCCGCCCCCCAGCTGGGTGTGCCGGCTACGCCCTCCTTCATCAAGCCCAAGATCCCCGCAATGAAGCGGAAACCGAGCCAGCTGAGTTTGAAGACGAGCACAAACGACTTGGCAAAGGCGGCAGCATCAGACGCCCTGCCACAATCACCTGCTATGGCAATGCCCCCCATTCTCCAAAGACGAGCTCTGAAGCACTCGACCTCATCCCCGCATATGTTCCTGAAGACGTCGACGTTTGGCCCGGTCGGGGGCATGACCTTCCCGACTGTCTTGGAGCGAAACGAATCTGGCTTGTCCGAGTTCTTGCGCCCTTCCCAGCAGGCTGGCCCTGCGGTACAGGCATTTGACTCGACAATTCTGGAGGAGGACTCGCCAATCAAGGCACAGGTTGCCAACCGCGCAGCCTTCGAGTTCGAACCCTACCACGAAAATGAGAACAACGAGGACCAGAAGTCGCCCGGATATCCCGATGGCCCCATCGCCATTTACGGCGACAATGTCTACCTTTACCTCGAACCTTCGGCCGAGGAGGCTTCGCGGTTTGACGTGGTCATCAACGTTGCCCGCGAGGTTCGGAATCCGTTCAAGGCCAGAGCAAAGGACAACGCCGCATCACCACAAGACGACCAGCAGCAGCAATCAGAACAGCACACTGAGGCGATGGACATCGCAGAGGTAGCACAGAGCAAGATGCTGGCATCAATCGAAGAGGTGGCAACGCCAATGGATACGGATCCGCCATACTCCGAGTCGAGGTTCGGATCGACAGCCGACTTCGTTGCCAACACTACCCCTGCTGCCACTTCAACACTTCCACTGCGGGTACCGGCGTTATCATTGTCGCTTACAGCGGTGGGTGCGAACTCACTGTCAGAAGCAGGCCCTGGGGAAAGCACACCGACGACTCCCCGAGCCAACACGCTTCTCAAAGAACCCGAGTACATCCACATGCCTTGGGATCATCATACGGACATCGGGGAGGATCTCATGAGCCTCTGCGAGATCATCGAAAAGAGAACTAAGGAGGGAAAGAAGGTTCTCATCCATTGCCAGCAGGGCGCCAGCCGGTCGGCCAGTCTGATCATCGCGTATGGCATGTACCAGAACCCGGAGCTGTCGGTCAACGACTCTTACTATGCTGCCCAGGCAAAGAGCCGGTGGATCAGCCCCAACATGCGCCTGATGTACTGCCTGCAGGATTTCCAAAAAGAGCTGGCCAAACGGAAGCAGCCGTCCAGCTCCTCAATGCGGCCACGGCCCGGTCGGAGCCCGATGAAGCACCGGATTACTCTATCTGCGGACGCGGTCGATACCTCGCCGACGCGGGAGCCGCTGTCTGCTCCGCTACCAGCAGAAGACAGTTTCAGCAGCAACGCGATGCCGGCGAGCCCGGACACAAACCTCTCGCGGCCTCGCGGAAACTCGACGCCGACCAGCCGCGACGCTATCTCCCCTGGACCATCTTCGGCGCCTTCCAGCTTTTCCTGGAACGAAAAGGAGGACGAGAGCGACCGGTTTAAATTCGGCCGATTCCCTCCTATCGAAAAGCCGCCCACTCCCGTCATCAAGCCTCCGGTGCCCAAGCTGGAGCTTCCTCCTGCCCCCCGTCCTCCTGTCAACTTGACCCTCAACCTTCCGGGAGCTTCTGCAGGTGGTTCTCCTGCGAAGCCGCCTCCGTCGCCTGGTTTTGCTGCACACCGATTTGGTAGTAAGGCAGGCGGTGCGAAGCCGCCACCTTCGCCTGGCTTTGCTGCCCACAGATTTGGCGGGTCAGAAGACAGCGCCCCTGCGAAGCCACCGCCATCGCCTGGCTTTGCTGCTCACCGATTTGGCGGGTTTTCGAACTTCAGCCGCCCGAACCCTTTGTCGCTGTCGTCCTTCTCGCTGCGCAGCCCGGGCTTGCCTCCCCGAAGTGCTGGAAACGACGGCCTGGACAGCATTCTGTTCAAGAGCATGGGCCCCGACACAACAGCCCCTGCCGCACCAAGCAAAGCCGATACCACCAAGCCACAGTGGCCATTGGTGAACGAGCAGTCCATTGCTGTGTGTCCGGCGTTCCCCGTCGAGGAGGCGCTGATGTCGCCCCGCGTGGAGACCATGACGAGCAATCCGCTCCACGATCCCTTTGCCTCGGTCGCTGGCATGCGGTTTGCCGAGGCGCCTTCCACACCGAGCGAGGGCCTATTTTCGCCCCGAGAGACCATGTTTCCTCGTGACCCGTTCTCTCCGTTCGTGCGGCCGACCCAGGTGACGGACCCGCGGAGTCCGCCAACGAAGGGTGAAATGCCCATTGTACGATCGATTGACGAGTTAATATGACGGGGTTCGGAAGGAAACGGTTTTCCTTTGTTTTTCTTTTACTTTCTTTTGGTTCAAGGGCTTCTGGCATGTCTGCAACCGGGGCGGTATGGTCATATTTCCTTTGTCTATAGTTTTATTTGAACCATGCTGTCCCATTCGTTCCATTGTCCCATCAATGAGTCTGTAGCAGTTGTAGAAACGCAAGACCGTCTATTTACACACACTTTACACTCTACTATATACTTGTTACATTGTTTTCATCAGGCCGCCTTGCCCTTTTTTGCCGCCTCCTTCCGGAGCTTCTCGGCCCGCGTCATCTGCGCCTCTGCTGCAATGCCCCCAAACACCAGACCGACCCCGAGCCACTGCATGTGCGACAGCCGGTGCCCAAATGCCAGCACGGACAGAATCATCGTGCACATCTTGCGCGTCACCGTCACCGTGACCAAGAACACGGAAGAAAACGTAGAGAGGGCGTAGACTAGGGACAGCCGAGTTAGTAAAACAAAGCAAAAGACGGGGAAGGCGTGGGGGGGCACTGTGCCCAAGCGAGGCGATGCGGTACTTACAGATGAAGATCTGCCCAATGGCGCCGCAGGCGGAAAAGCCCAGCACATCGCGCCAGACGGCCGGATGGCGCTGCAGAAACGCCAGGGCGGCGGCCAGCTCGCCGCCGCCGCCGCCGCCGCTGTCGCTGCCGCTGGTCGCCGCCTGCGCCACGCCGAACCAGCCGCCAAGGGCCGGCGACCGCGCCAGCAGCGGGCTGATGACGAGCAGGTACGCGCCCGTGACAGCGGTCTGCATGAGGCTGTTGGCGCACATCATCTGGGGGCCGGAGTAAGGGCGGAAGGCCTCGAAGATGTAGTCCTGGGTGGTGTTGGTAAGGCCGTCAAACAGCAGGTTGATGGCCAGGAAGAGGAGGCCCAGGGCGGAGGAGGAGGAGGAGGAGGCTGTCTCGGCGGTGCTGCTGGTGGCGGCGGCAGCCGGCTTCTTCGCCTTCTTGGCCTGGCCGTGCAGCGTGAAGACGGCCACGCCGGCCGTGACGGCGGCGACGACCAGGTACTTGTAAAGCGGGTAGCGCCGGCGGAAGAGCGTGACGTGCAGCAGCATGACGGGCAGCAGCTTGCACGACTTGGCCAGCAGGTACGTGATGTAGTCGATGCCGGCGCCGCCGCCGAGGTTCAGCGCCGCATAGCCAAACGGCGACGCCAGCGACGACGTCAGCGCCACCAGCAGCAGCGGGCCCAGAAGCCGCGCCGACGGCACAATCGGCGGCACCGGCCGCCCGCGCGGCGTCGAGGCCCACAGATACAGCAGGCCGGCCACGGCGGCCAGCGCGGACTGCACCGTGTTGAGAAACACGGGAAAGGCAAAGACCTCCTCCTGTGGAGCTCCCGCAGCCGCACCGGCAGCCACAGGATAGGCCGTTGTCGTCAACTTCTCTTGAAGGTAGCCCCATGTCAGGCTTTCAGTGGTCAGCTTCTCTTGTTCGTTCGTTCTCTTCTGGAATGCCCCTCCCCGCCGACTCTTCCTCATGCATGGCACTCACAAGGATCCGTAGATGCCTGCTACGGCAATGACTGCCTGCTTCACGCCTGCGCTATTTGCACCATCGGTGCTGTTATTCGCGGCCGCTGCCGCAAGCTCCGCTACTGCGGACTCCCGTTTCTTCGCGGCAAGGGCCGCCTCTCGGTCGTGTTTGCTCACGTATTCGGACGACGGTGCGCGCTGCACTGGCGCGGCCTGTTTTATCCGGGCCATGAAAAGCAAGAGCAAGGAAAAGCAGTATAAAAATACCAAACAAAAACAAAAACAAATGCCAGACTAGGCACGCGAAGCAAAAGGAGTGAAGCACGCTGGCGTTTATACTCGAGTACGCGCAACGGCGCAGAACGACTGCAGCGAAACGATAGCTCCACACGGGAACTTTCAGTGATTGGACACAGCTGGAAATAACAAGGTGGCCCCAAAATAACTGGCTGCTTTTGGTAGGCGGTGTGCATATTGCCACACTGGGCTCCTGTAGACTTCAGCCGATACAAATCGTCACTGCAAACAATGTTGAGATTGGAAATTGTAATAGGTGGACAAAAATATTCTTTTTAAAAAACCACCCAACAATGATATGGACTAAATTGAGACCAGTTATTTCATTGATAGCCCATGGCGGAAGTAGCTTGACTAAATCTCCAGTTGGCTAGAATTGCATCGTGGATGATGGTGGCAGGTAGCAAGGCTGCGAACAAAGCAGAAAAGAGGAAAAGACCGCACCATCTGAGCTCCTGTACGGAGCCTGCTCCTGTTTTTCCAGTTCCCGGGGTCCTTTTATTTTGAAAAAACATCATAATGAATCATCGTGAAGACAAAACAGAATGTCGGGGTGCCAACCCGTTGCCTGGCTGTCGTCCACGAGGCGAGGATAAAAACCTGCCTGGAAGAGAAAATAATGGTAATGTGAAAGAAGAAGGGTAAGGGTAGAATGGATGAGAGCAAGGAGCAAAAACCGCCCGAGAGAGAAACGAAAACGATAGTGGAAATACATCGACAGAATAATTGTCGGTAATGTTTTCCGCGGTCCGAGCCGAACAGAGTGAGGAGGCAAAAAAAAAAAAAAAGAGAAGAAAAAAGAGAAGGGGAGGGGGGTAAAGTGGAAAACAAAGCGATATGGAAAGCAAGAGCAAAATAAAAGATAGAAACCCTCATCGTGACATCATTTTGTTGTACCGTGCTCGAGTCCACCAACAAAGAAACACAGCCTTGCGGCAAGCCAGATCTGGAGATTCCTCAAGTCTGAAAGATTTGCCAAATCCCAGCAAAAACAGGAACGATTAGGAGGACGCCGAGAAAGATACCAGCGATTTCGACGGAGTTTGACTCTATCTCCGAGGGCCAAACATCGGGGTGTTGGATCCAGCTGCCGCTTTACTCGGCAGGTTGAACAGCCTCGCTGCGGCGCATTTTCTCGGCCTCGAGGTTCTCGTAGAGAAGGAAAAGAGCAGTCTCGTTTGCCTTCGCACTTCCCATGATGGTGAACATTCTCTCGCCAGTTTCATCGTGCGGCGCCTGGCTTCTGTTAGTAGAGAACGCGTGCAGATGCGGGTATGAATAGGGGAAAGACTGAAGGTGTTACCTTTGCAATAGAAATACGAGCGCCTGACGTCTTGCGGATCTCGCTGATCTTTGTGCCTGCACGGCCAATGATACAGCCAACCATATCCGCAGGGATGCTGATGTTTTGGGTCTGGATCTCGTTTCCATGCTCGTCGTGTGTCGGTGGTCCTCGCGAGACGCCGTCGGATTCAGAGCGGCGGTTGTGAGAACGCGGCGGGGCACCGTTGCTGAAATCAGCACCGTTTCCAGTGCGAGTCACCCGCGTATTGTTGTAGTCGGAACGTCTCTCGTTGGAGTAACCGCCCGAGGCGCCGCCAGCAGGGCCACTGCTAGTGGTAGGAGGTGAGGTGCCCGTACGGACAACAGGGTTGTAGAGCACGGTGCCCGTGCCGCGCTGCCAATCGTCCACAAGGCACTTGCAGATTTCCCAAACGGCCTTCTGAATTCCCTCTGGGTTGCCTTGTACCTCAACAATGCGCTCGGTGGATTGCGGGAGCATGTCCTTTTGAGCAACCATGCGTACCCCAGAAACGTCTTGGATGTGCTTGATCTTGAGTCCACCACGACCAATGATAGTGCCCATCTGGTTGTGAGAGATCAAAAGTTTGATAGCTGGACGATGTCAGAAACGTGGTATAACAAATAAAAAGAAAGGAAACACGGGTCCGGCAAACGTACGGTGGGTTCCGTTGCCTTGGACGATGCCGCCCATGCCCATGGAGGGGACACCTTCGAGAAGGGCAGTCGCAACAACAGCATAGGCTTTGGCGATAGCCTCGCAGCCACCCGTGATGGTGAGAACACGGTCATGAACGCCCTGGACGACCTTGCTCACGCCGGCCTTGACACCGGTCTCGTCGCGAAGGTCGGCAACGTTCTTGCCGCCCTTCCCGATGATCACACCGGCTTCCTTAGACGTCACAATTGCGCGCAGCGTCAGCTGGGTCTGAGCGTATTCTTCGTCGGTCTTGGGAACAGCCTCGCCGTCAGGGCCGAGGCGCTCGTCGTCTAGCTGCATGTTGTCGTCGTACTTGTCGTTGCCGTTAGACGGAATGCCATCTTGAGCAGCCATCTTGAGAGTAGTTGAGCGGAGGACAATAGGTCGAGGATTGAGGAAGTGAGTGGCTCGAGGAGGCGATGGGTATCGCTGAGAAGGTCGGTGGGATAGCGAAGAAGGCGGGGAAGAGTCGGATGGGGCGGAGGAGCAGAAGAAGAGTTGGCGGAGGAGGTCAACGGAAGGAATAGCGAGAAAGAGAACGGTCGAGCGGGACGGTGGGAGAGGTAAGGTCGGGGGAGAGTGAGGCGGAGGGGAGGGGAGGGAGGGGGGAGGAGGAGAGTGAGGAGAGGGTGGTCGAAACGGGATGATCAAAAGTTGTTTTTTTTTCGAAGCGTGGTGATGGAAAAAGCCAAACAGAAAAGTGAGGGGACCCTCTTCTGGCGGCGCGTGAGAAGAATTTGCCTGGAATGGCGGCGGTGGGGGGAACTGCGAAAGCTAGTGTGGGAAGACAAGTTAGCGTCAAGCTGTGATTGGCCAGGACGGTGAAGTCGCACAGGTTGTTAAGAAAATAGTCGAGATAAAAATAATAAAATAAACCAAAGTCAAAAGAAAAAGAACATGCAGATCTGTAATAAGGGATAGCGATGCGTATATACGGGAGAGGATCATGGAACACAACTGGCCAAAGACGTTGAAGAAAGAGCACTTCCTCTTCCGCCATGACCAACCCCCACGCAATGAATGAAGACCGAACGAAGCACAGCGATGAAGACAAAGGCAAAGGTGGGGTATGGGAAACGACCAGAAGATAGCAAAATAACACTGCTGGAGCACAGCAGATGCCGTGTGCGACATGGGAATGCGCAAAACGGACTTACAACTGTAGCGCAACGTACTTGGCAGGATACCCTGTGGGCAGATGGCGGCGTTAGTCGGAAAAGTCGAGCAAGCTGCGTCTGTTGCTAGGCCACGCCGAAGGGCTGTCTTCATCAGCTAAGCCAAGCAAAGCGACAGAAGCAACGACAGAGATGGCAAATATGAGGGAAGATGAGAGAGTAGTGAGAGAGTAGTACGGAAATGAGCAAGCTCAGCTTCCAGCTCTGGAGTAGGAGTGAGAGGAACAAGGTGAATCGAAGGACGATGAAGACAACGATGGCGAGGCGGAGGAGAAAAGGAGGGGTCGGGTGTGGGAGAAGAGCAGAGTGTAGGTAAAGTTTTGAGCGATGGTCAAAGGTAGGGAACGGAGGAGAAAAAGATAGGAGAGGGGAAAGAAAACGAAGAAGAAGAACACCAGGGAAGGGGGAGGTGGCGAGGACGGAAGAGGATAGAAAATGATCAGTGGAGCGAAAGCGCAATCGAACAGGATGGGAAGGAGACAGAATAGGAAAATGCCATAGACGCATACGATCCGCTCCTGCCGGGAAGCATGGCACGGGCAGGTCACGCACGCATTTACTTTCACGTCTACTTGGGGTAAAGTTGCCACTTCCAGTATAGCAGTGCCAGCGGCGCCTTCCCGTCTGTAATTTGGCTCATAGTCACGAGCCAATCTGAGAAAGAGCGGCCCATCGTCGATTCCCATGTTGTGATCTTCTAGGGGGAAGGCCGGCGTGTTTGTTTTTGTAAATACATGCAATGCAACGGAAGGCGCGTTGTAACCTCTCACACTGCAAGAGGAAGGGGCAGGCGGGGAAGTCAACTCCGGGAACTCACAGTAGTACAGCATACAACATCAACAATAGACTGTATTGAGTATTGGAAGTCGGCCGAAAGACTGTCCCAATCGTCTTTATGTACAGATGAAATACGACCGTGACAGTGAAGACATCCATACCGCTAGCGAGACCGAAGCGTGGCTTCGTGCTCAACCCAGAAGTTCCGACACGCCCGGTGGCCCCAGTGCTCAACCCACCACTCACCGAATAGATCTTGCACGTCGTCGGGATCGATGCCGTGCAGGCGCTCATCCCGCTTCAGACCGCAGACAACACACGGCCGCGGGGCCGTCGGTGCCTGTTTGGCCGTTGTCACCGGGACCGTGGCACTTTGCAGGTCAGGGATGGCGAGGGGCGCATGGTATTTGTGCTCGGCAGCTGAGGCCGCAGAAAGGGCCGCGTTGGCCGTGGCAACGGCGCTGCGCAGCTTTCCCACCTGGCGGTGCCATGCTGCCACGACGTCTGCAGCTTCGCGGTCTTCGCGCTGGCCTTGGGCTTTGTCCAGACCGGCCAGCTTCATGCCGCCGCCCTTGCTGCTCCCGGCCGCCGAAATCGACATGCTCTGTTTCAGGAACTTGTCGCGGTGCCAGCGGTGTTTGCGACCAGCGACAACACGCGCAGCGACAACCACGAGCTCCAGGTAGTTGCGCAGGAATGTGATCGTTTTGGCATGGCCAAGGATACGACTACGCACCTCGGCCGACTGCGCCGCTATTGGCTTAAAAAGAGCCTCATCCGGCAGCGCTATCAGCTCCAGGAACAGCGAGAGGAGAACAGAAGGCGGAGGGACGTTTGTCGGCGGCGGTGCGCTGTCGGGAAGGGCCTTGGCGGCAGGGATGTTTGTAATCGCCGGCGGCAAGTTAGGACTTGTTGTCCTGCCAGGCTGGACACTAGAGGTGGTGTCGGCCGTATCTGCATCCCAGTCCCAGTCTGAGCTGGAAGTGGCGACAGGGTCTGGCGCTGGGGTAACCTGTTTGCTTTTACTTGTGCTGGGTTGCGATGGTTTCGAATCCACAGTGTCCCATGCATCCCAGCTGTCGATAAGCTCATTCTTGGGCTTGCTGTTCTTGCTTGTCGCCGTCGACAGTGTGAGCGTCTCCAGCGTCGGCCACGCAGTCACTGGCGAAGGCGAACGCTCATCCACCTTCTCTTTTGGGAACTCGGTCGACAGGGGTGTGGTAACAGCAAGGCCAGGAAATGGATTTCGGTCTTTGAAAGATGGTGACTTTGGAGGCGTAGGATGTGCAGACGTGTCTGTTGTTGCCATACTGCCGAAGCTCAATGGCGAGAGCAAGTTAGGTGGTTGCGGTTTCCGCTGAGCGGACGGGGCCAAAGAAGACAGTCCGGATGACGTCTGAAAGCCGGTATTCTGAGGCGAAGGTTGCTGCCTGGTAGGGGAGGATGCCGTAGCGGGCGCGGACGGCCCAGGGACCATGTCCGACAGCGATATCAGGTCAACCAGAGCCGGGCCCGCCACCCGTGGCGGTGCAACCCTCGCTGGCCTTGCTGCCGGCGCAGGCATCGGCGCTGGGGCAGTGGGAAAAGCTGGTGCTGGCGTGAATTGGGGAGGCGAAGCTTGTCCGGTCTCGAAATCGCCAAAGTCGTCGTCGCCATCGCCGTTCCCGTCGGTGCTCTCCTGCGTATCGTAATCCTCCTCGGCGTCGAAAAGAACATTCGGGTCGGCTGGCTTCTTTTGCGCTGGCTTGCTATCACCAACCCCAATCAGCGTGTTCGTCAGGAGATCCATCGTGTTTGCCCGGACAACTCGGGTCCGAGGGGGTGATTGCGCCGGGGCCGGCGCCGGGGGGGCCGGAGAGACCGGCTGGACAGGCGGCCACGCAAAGGCCGGTGTCTGTGTCAGCGCTGGTACCGCCACTTGCGGTTGTGACGGAGAGGCGTCCTCGAAATCTCCCCAGGCGTCTTCATCATCGTCGTTATCGTCGTTCTTCGTTGCGGTCGTCGTTGTCGTTATCGGTGTGCTGGCCCAGGCACTGCTGGACCAGGTGTTTGCTGGAGCTGGAGCCGGCACCGGTTGGCTCGGATTTCCTTGCACCGACCATGGTTGTATGGCCTGTTGCTGATTCGAGGCCGCTGGCGTCGGGGAGAGAGGCTGCGAGAATGCCGTGCTTAGGAAGGCAAAGGGGTCGTCGGATTGCTGCTGCGGCTGTTGCGTTTGCTGGTTTGGCGTCTGGCTCGGTGGCTTGGCTCCTGAGCCTGGGCCGAACTGCGCAAAGAGGTCTGCCGACATGGTGCTGGCCAAAACACAAAGGCCGGAAGCCCTCACAGAAGCGTGTGCAGAGGCAGTAACGTGGCCTCGTTGGTAGAGAGGACGTTGCCGTTTGGCGGGGGGAAACGTGCACGTGCTGGCTCCGCGACCAGTGTGGGGGCCTTTTTATGGTGAGCGAGTGCCCCTGACGCCGTTAATTCGTGGGGGCTAATGCCGACAGCCTCGCAAAGCGGACCTGGAGTAAACAAACCACCGACCAGCAGATCGCATGATGCCTATGCAACCGCCTGCGCCGGCGTCCCAGAAACAGCCGCCGCCGTCGGGGCTATTGCGGACAAGGTCGCTGCGAAGGCCACAAGCTGGGCCATCGGCGGCGGCGGCAGCAGCGGCGGCGAAGAACCCCAGCACAACCAGCGGTGCAGCAACAAGCTCTTCGTCTCTCCCAACACGCCGTGTCTCGCCGACACGTTCGCCCGTGAAGCCAACAGGGACTGCCCTGTCATTACCCAGCCATGCAGCACCAGGCGTGGGTGCAACTAAGCCACTGCCACGCCCCATCTCCAAACCGCCTTCCGCCTCAAGGACGGGCCTCCTGTTTCCTCAGCGGTCAGGCACAGCAGCTGCACCGCAGCCCGGAGCGGCACCGCGTCGCCCATTGTCGTCTGGCGGCTTACCGCCCGGCTCCGGGCGGGGGCTGCGCACAGAGCCGGCGACAACGACAAGAGCGCCATCTGCCTCCTCGGCCGGGACGGCACGGGGCCATGCTCGCACACGATCGACTTCGACGGTCACGGCGTCTGCCACGTCGCTGACGGCGGCAACGGTGCTGCGTCCGCCCTCGGCACAGTCCAGCAAGTCCGCCAGCAGTGCTGGCAGCCGGCCTCCAACACGAGGCCCCGGCGCGACGACGGGCACGGCAACAGCCGCAACAGCGGCCTCGTCTCACCGGAGACAAGCGTCAGCAACAGCCCCGACCGCATCGTCTTCTCATCGCAGACAGCTGTCGGGGACCGGGACACGACCAGAGGAGAAGCCGTCGGCGGCGGCAGCTGCCGCAGTGCACCGTCCCGCCTTCAACAACAATATGCAGCACTATTCGCCCGCCAAGAACCTGGCACCTAAACCGCGCATTGCGACCATTCTCGCCCCGCCGGCCTCGCCGTCCAAGCAGCCGGCCAACGTGGCCTTGTCGGCAGAGATTTCACGGCTGCAGACCGCGCTGCTGCACGTGCACCTGTTGCACCGCGATGCGGCGGCCGTCACGGCGTCCTGGCACGCCTCGGCGCGCCACAAGCTGATTGACGAGCGCTTTGCAGCGCTTTCCGCCGCGCACGCCGAGCTGGCACAGCGCGCGGCCCGGCGTGCTGAAGACGAGAACGCCGTAGCACTTCTGCAGTGGGGGGCGGATGCCGGCGGCGCGGCAACGCTGGAAGAGCGCATCCAGATCCTAGACGCGGTGCTCTCGGGGCTGTGGATGCTGGCCGGCGCACACCTGGATGCGCCGTCATCGGAAGCGTCTGCAGCCCCGACGGGAGTATCTACGGGCCGATACGCTCGCGTGGCGCGTCGATTTGAGCAGTGGGCGGAGCAGACAGCGGCCTTGGTTGAGGCGCGGCGACGGGTCCAGCGGCTGGACGATCTCGACTCGGACGAGGAGGACGGCGCAAGAAGCGCTTTGGATCTTCTGCCCGAGGACGGGGATGGTGCGGACGGCGGAAAGGCTGTACGGCTGGACGCAGCTTGGCACGACGAGTGTGCACAGCTGGTGCGCAAGCTTTCTGGCTGGCAGCAGCAGCTGGCCACGCTAGGAGGAGACGAGCCGTCAATGCAGCGAGCCGATGGCAGCAAGGACACATCGACGGGCCTTCCCAGTCTCATGCGCATTCTTGCCGGCTGCCGTGGCTTGGTGGCCGGCATGCTGGCCGAGCTGCACATGATGCGGCAGCTGGAGCAGGATGCAGCCGAAGCCGAACGGGCCTGGATCCGGGCGATGCTTGCGTCGGCCAGCACGAGCGACGACACCAGCCGGGCCAAGCCGGCACGAGCTGGGGCAATTTGGAGAGTAATGTGAATTGCCTACGATGCACTTGCCCTTTTTTTTTTGCTGCTTTATTATGAGGCATATGAAACCCCACAGGATATATGAACTGGAAATGCAAGACGTGACGATCATACAGCGTGAAATTCTCATGAGGAGTGCAGTGACAAAAGAACTGCTTCTTCCCTCCTCCTCCTCCTCCTCTTCCTCCTCCCTTCCGGCCATGCCCTACTCTGCCTGGCCCGACAGCTGGAGCACGTTCATCCGCAGATACTGCAGCACGCTCTGGGCCATCTTCTCCTTGGCCGGCCGCTTCAGGTAGATGTCGGTAACGACGCCGACGCCGGGCGGCAGCGGGATCACACGGCCTTCGGCGCCAGGCGCCGCACCGCTGGCCTTCGCATGCTTTGCCGACACCGTCAGCGTCACGCTGCCGCTGAAGACGTTGTCGCCCTGGCCGCTCTGCAGCTCGTACTTGGGCGTGCCGAGATGGAACATCTCGCACAGCCTGGCGAGTTGCTCCGTGTTGGACATGGACTCCTGGTCGCTGCTGCCGCCCCCGCCCCCGCCGCCAGTGGTGTAAAGCGAATCCCGGATGCGTTTGTTGGTCTTTGCAGGCGTTTTGGGGGAGTTGACTGGCCGCTTTTCGCCGGTCACCGTGGTATCTGTTGCGGCTGTTTCCGTCGGAGGTGACGTTTCGACGGTGGCTGTAGGAGGAGGAGGGGGAGGGGGAGGGGGAGGGGGGGCAGTTCGCCACGACGCCATGGACGCAACACTCCTGGTGGGCGATGTGGTCGCTGGCCCCGTGGCCTCCTGCGCTGCCGACGGTGGCTGCTGCGGCAGTGGGGAGGCCGGTTGTGTTGCGCTGTTTCTTGGGACTCTGCCGCCGGTCGTCGTATAGTCTGCGGCGGGTGGCAGGGAGGAAGCCAGCGACGAGGGTTTCTGGGCGGCAGCCTCTCTGATCCGCGTAAGGAAGACGTTGCTGCTGGCACTGCTGGGGCTCCTGCGACCAGAGCCCGGGATGGCCCGCGGCGACCGACTGACGCTGGCAGGGAAGACGACAGACTCGCCGTCGGTCGGCATGTGTCCGTGGGCCATCAGGTACTCCACGGCACAGCGCGCGGCATACTGCTTGGCGTCCTTTTTCCGCGAGAACTCGCTGAGCTTGGGGTCCTCGTCGAGGCCGGGGAACATCCTGCCGGGAGCCTCTTCGGGCAGCGTGCACCTGTACCGCCAGAGCACCAGCTTGCTGTCGACGGCCTCGTCCGTATAGACGGGCGGGTCATACGCGTATTTTTTGGAGGATGTGTAGCCTGGAGACGGACGATGAGCAGGACGGAAAACAACACATGCAAAAAATGCGACGGAAGGGGACACAGAAGAGAGAAGGGTGGCACACGTACGCATCAGCAGGCTGACACAGTCCACACTGGCCAGGTCGACGTCTGGGCGCACCGCCGACTGCTCGGGCGGTGGCGTCGGCGGCGGTGGCACTGGCACCAGGACGGCCAGGGCCAGGCGTTCATTGTCTGTCAGCGGCGCCGGCCGGCCGTGGCGGCGCTCGTAGTCCTCTTGGTGGGCAATCCAAGCCTTGAGCGGCTCAAACGAGACATACGCCATGCTGTACCAGTAGGTTGGCGGGGAGCATCGACGCTGCCAGACTGCAAAGGCGGGGGGTGGGGGAGGACCGAGATCAAATGTGGGGGGAACAGAAAAGTCGAAAGGAGGGTAAGACTGCGATTTTCTGGAGGTGCGATGAAGCTGAGGAGGGCGTCTGCCGTTGCAAAAGCGGGCAGGCCAAGATCCCGCGGAGCACGGTCTGTGATTCGCCTGCTTCGGTCCTCCCAGCCGCATGCGCATGTCCCGCCCGCACGTAGCGTCGTGCTGGCAATCTGTCGACGCAGGGTTGTCAATCTGCCGAGTCTGCCACCTCGAGACACTGCACGTTTTGAGTTTTGCTCTCGGTTTGTGCCTTGACCCTCATTTTGGCCGGGCTTGATCTGCATCACGTGCTGCGGACGGGCGCCAGCAAGAGCAAAGCACTCACTCCACCGGGACTAGAGAACCCGTCCTGTACTCCGTCCTGTACTCCGTCCTGCATCGTCGTCGTCGTCCTTCTCTATTTATATCTTCAGAGCATAAAAGGTCCCATCGACACTAGGGGACGCGTGGTGATTGGCCGCTGGTCTAGACCTTTCTCCTGGCGAGATCGTTCTTTCCCTGTCTGCAAGGAGCTGCGCGGCCTGGATGATGTATTCGCCGTTGCCGCCTGGCTGTCCCGCCAGCGCGTTTTTGGCGTTCGCCTTTGCCGCCGCCCAGACCAGTGAAAGTCCGTAGTCTGGCCTCTCTCCTTTTGTTGCTTACTATTCTGACAGAACGGCAACGCGATCGACCTGTCTCCCTTGACGCGTCACAATGGTCTTTTGTTCTCTGGCCCGTCCTTTCGAGATTGCGTTGCTCGACAACCCCTTCCTCCATTTCGTATTCCGTTCTTCCCTTGCTGCAACTCTGCGCTGTTGCAAGCCGACGCGTCGGGCGTTTGGGGCCACTGAGGGCCCTAACCCACCGTCATACGACCGCCTGTAGCCTGATGCTCGGTCCCCTATCCGCGGGAGGACCGCTTATCCTGTTGCTGTCTCGTCCCTCCCCCCTGTAAGGATGCGCTAGGATAACGCTATGCGTACTGTAGTAGCTCGCCAAGGCACCGCCACCCGTCCGTTCGAGCCGCCCTCGACAGCAATCTGTCCCCGGTTTTAGTCCCAAAGATTTTTTTCGTTCCCCTCCCCCCCTTCCCTACTTTTCCCTCCCTTCCTCACCTTCTTTTGGCCTCCCCTCCCCTCCCCTCCCCCCAACGACGATACTTGAACACCCCAACAGCCGAGGGAAGCAAGAACAGACGAGACGCAAACGCGCAAAAACACCGACGAACGCCACTCCTCGAAACTCGACCACCGAGCACGGCCTTGATTGACGCGATTTTTGATTCTTTCCCCCAAGTCCCTTTTCTCGGCCGATACAGAGCTCCGGCCCATCCATCCATCCATCCTCTACGCATCTGAAGTGCATCACCGACGAGCATCACAAAAACGACATACCCATCGGGCATCGACCTTTTTTCGAAAGGTACTGTCCATCCGTCCCTCTTTCCCCTCCTTCTCCCTATCGCCTTGTCCGCTCTCTGTTGCTCATCGATCGCGTCGGCCACCGAGTTCGTCACGCACATGCTCTTTGTCCCTTTGACTGCGCGCTTACTACTGGACATCCTGCCTCCCCTTTCTTCTTGCCCTGTCCCCTTCTGTTTCTTTTTTTTTTTTTCCAAATCAAACGCGGGCTCTTGGCTTTGTTTGGCGTTGTCTATCCCTTCCATGCCACGCGCTTGTTTTGTCTTGCCGCCGCAGCCTCATTTTACGCCTTCACTGAATGCAGTCTGACAATGTTTATTCCAGGCAATAGATACATCCTACGGCGCACCCTACCTCCATCCGAACAGACGACCTGTGCAGCATTTGCATTTTTGACGACGCACAGGTACGATGCTTTTTCTCCCTTGCCGGGTTGCAACCCACACCGGCTGTTCCGAGCTTTGCCCGAACACATTGCACTTTTGGTTCTGTACCTTCCCACTTGTGTCGCAGACACTGACAAAGCAAAGAATATATATTCCTGCGGCCCTCTTCTGACGAATCCTTGACGGAGCGTAACTGGCGATCCCTTGACGACAGCTAGTAAACCGGCTCAAGATATTCCCCAAACAGAACCTAGACGACGACGCAAAAGAAGAATTTGCTTCTTTTTTCTCTTTGACGACGCTCGCTACCCCTGGTTGCGAAGCTATCTTGACGAAACACACATCTCCAGCCGGTAAGACAATGACGGCCCTGATTCTTGCCCCAGCATTCCTCAAGCCTGCCTTTCACGCTTGGCTGCGCAGCAACACATTACCCCCTTCCCCCCCTTGCTGTGCTCCTTTGCACGCTTTCCCCAGCTTTTTGAGCATGTGCTTATCGTGCCGACACCCACATTGACGGAACTGATTCCCGATTCTTTTTGGCTGCTTTTGGTTTCATTATCTAACATGATACATTTCAGAAGTCGACAGTATAAACATACTGAAAGACGAAGAACAGACAGTCTCTCGACTCTCCTGTCCTCTACTTCCACCTCTTGAAGCCCACAGACCTTAAGAGCTCATCAGACGAGCGCTGAAGAGGTTTGCGGAGACCTAGACACCCTGAGGCACCGTTAGACCGGCACAGACAGCCTCCTTCTCAAGACCACTCGCCAAATTAGAAAAGGAGATACAGAAAAGAGAGCTGCCTAAAATGGACGACCACAAAGCAGACGTCGACCTCAACTCGATCATTGATCGACTTCTCGAAGTCCGGGGCAGTCGCCCCGGCAAGCAAGTCCAGCTGGCTGAGGGCGAGATTCGCTATCTCTGCACGAAGGCTCGTGAGATTTTCATCTCGCAGCCCATTCTTCTTGAACTGGAGGCGCCAATCAAGGTTTGTCTTGCTGCCCCATTGCCGTCTGCGCGCTGGCGCATGGAGAGATGGGCGTTGCAAACTAACGCATTTGTGTGTTCTTCAGATCTGCGGTGATATCCACGGCCAATACTACGACCTGCTGCGCTTGTTCGAGTATGGCGGTTTCCCCCCAGAGGCCAACTACCTGTTCCTGGGCGACTATGTCGACCGTGGCAAGCAGTCCCTCGAGACGATTTGCCTGCTGCTCGCATACAAGATCAAGTACCCTGAGAACTTCTTCATCCTCCGTGGCAACCACGAGTGCGCGTCGATCAACCGTATCTACGGCTTTTACGACGAATGCAAGCGCCGCTACAACATCAAGCTGTGGAAGACATTCACCGACTGCTTCAACTGTCTTCCCATTGCCGCCATCATTGATGAGAAGATTTTCACCATGCATGGCGGCCTGAGCCCCGATCTAAACTCCATGGAACAGATCCGTCGTGTTATGCGCCCTACTGATGTATGTTCCTTTGCTTGTGAATGTATAAGGAAATGTTACCGGGTTGACTAACCGACATTTTATCAGATTCCGGACTGCGGCCTGCTGTGCGACCTGCTCTGGTCTGACCCCGACAAAGATATCACCGGTTGGAGTGAGAATGACCGGGGCGTGTCCTTCACATTTGGACCCGATGTGGTCTCCAGGTTCCTACAGAAGCACGACATGGATCTCATTTGCCGTGCGCACCAGGTCGTCGAAGACGGATACGAGTTTTTCTCCAAGCGTCAACTCGTGACGCTCTTCAGCGCCCCCAACTACTGCGGCGAGTTCGACAATGCAGGCGCCATGATGAGTGTAGACGAAAGTCTGCTCTGCTCGTTCCAGGTTCGTACCATGCACTGGGCTATAACGCTCGATCAAGAACGTTTCACTGACAATGCTCGCCTTTTAGATCCTGAAACCTGCCGAGAAGAAACAAAAGTATGTTCCAACCCTGGGAAGCAGGAGGCTGTTTATCCCTTCCCCATTATCCCCGCAGAGAAGCCTGAAGGGGGTGTCATGAAGTGTGCTTGTTTATACGAACCTTTTTCTTTCTTTAGGTTCGGCCGCCGATAGGTTTTTCCCGGTCCATCCTCCTCCTGCCTCGTGCCGGGACCACGCCGCCCGACCGCTCTCCTCCAACCATACCCGACCGAATCGTTCTTAGACCAGATCGTCACATAATAACGCGTCGCTATCCCGCTCTCCTACAGTCTCGTCTCGGCTTTTTTCGGTCTGGGCTGTGGTCAACTACTCGGTCCACCAAGTCCGCGAGCACACTTGGCTGCAAAGAATCGGCTACCATTGACGACTTTTTGTGGCCGATTTGATTTTTTCTTGTTTTGTTCTCTGTTTTTTTTCTGCCGTCCGTATTCTTTGTTCGTGTATGAGTTTGCCGATGAGTGGAGGATCGTGGTAGAGCATGGGGGTTATGGGTATTGTTCTGCTTTCTTTTTTTATTTCTTGCCGATCGGGTTTTCTTTCTACATCTCTCTTTTTGTCTTCCCTTCACATCTTGGACTGGCCTTACAACTACTGGGCGTGTTTGTCTTCCGCTGGACAAGTATGTCCGCAGAGCCGAAGACCACTGGGAAATACAAACGACTGCTTACTGTAAAAAGGGATCCGAAGCCGATACATTATTCTCTATGCTTCTGTGTGGGTGTTTGTTTTCGTCGTGGATAAAAGAGCAAATACCTTTGCCGATCATACACGATTGTTTCTTTCCAACAAGGCACCATCTAGACATTATATGCGCCGTCGTATATTCTATATCATTGACAATCCTCGCACACGGCCTCGGCACCGGCGCTTTTATCTTTCGTTGTGCTCGAGGGTGCTGAAACCGGCGGTACCGGCACCGGTGCCGGTGCTGGCGCAGACGCAGCTGGTGCAGCTGCTGCTGCCCGGTCCACGTGCCCCAGATCTCGGCCAGGTGCGACCACATCCCGGACGCGCCGCTTGAGCTCCTTGGTCTCGGGAAAGCCGCCGTGGGTTTTGCGGTCCCAGAGCAGGATCGGCGCTGCCGTCGTTGCCGCCGTTGTCTCGGTTTCGATTGTGACGCGGAACACGCCGCCCGTAGCCGGCTGTAGGGCAACTTCGCCGAGGGCTGTGCTGAAGGTGGACAGGAGCTCCTGCGCGAACTTTGTGAGGGAGAGGTTGTCAGTATCAATATGCTGAGAATTTCCGAGAGAGATAGAGAAAAAAAAAGGGAATGCATACATAGGCAGCGCGAAGCATCCATTTACACTGGCAAAAGACAAGCATGGTTAGTCAGACAGATCGACATATCAATCCGTACAGGCCGGCCTTCCACTGACCTGCGTGCAGAACTGGATGACGACACGGGGCCGCTGGACGGCCCCGGCGCCGGCCAGTTCCGACGAAACAGGGGCCTCCGCTGCCGCCTCGAGCGGCTTTGTTTCAGAAGGCGGACCCGCGGGCGGTGCGGGCGTGGCCATGGCGTCTCGGGAGCAGTGTGTCGTCTGTTTGGTTGCTGGGACGAGAGGTCGTCGGGAAAGAACTGATTTCCAAGTCAAGGATGTGGGGTTGGCGCTAAGTGTGGCGGTGGTGGGCTGCTGCAGCCCATCCCGGTGATCGGTGATCGACATACAGGTTTCGAGTCGGATGTACGCTGCATGGAAATGGAGAAAGCTAGTTTTTTTTGTAAAGCCTCTTACAACTACGTACGCCGAGATCACGACGACTGAATCATCTCACACAAGCATGAAGAACGGGGTTCTTTAAACAAACATATATATGCATGAAATAGGGTACTGGGCCGTGGCAAACGGCAGAGGGAGAATTGAGAATAAGAGAAAAAGAAACAGGAGAAAAAGAGAAAGTTGGAAAAAGCCGTGGCAGGGGGGTAGGTACCAAAAGACATAAGGGAAGACATAACAGTGGCCCGGGGAGAGGGCGACGTGGACAAGATGGATAGTACAGAAAAAACCTCAGAAGGAGCTGCCTGTTGGCTCGCTCTTGGGAAGGTAGAAAGAAGGAATAGGTGCGGAGGGGATGAGGGGGTGAAGGGTAAAGAGGAAACACAAGAAGAGAGGAAAAGAAACCTAGATAACACACGTGAAAGAGAAAAAAAAAACGGAAGGAAAAAGAAATGGTGAGACACGAGTTGGACACCCCATAAGAAAACCCCATATTCCCATGTACCGTTCCTCGTTGGTTTGTTCTTTTTTTTTGTTCCGTCTGGCTTTGGCCTTTGGCTGCTGTCTGGCTGAGACCGTCGAGCCTTGCTTAGCCGTGACGATTGTGTTCTTGTCGATGCTTTTGGTCTTCCGTTCGCCGTGCGCCGGTAGGTGGCCGTTAAATAGGAGTTATGTATGTCGTTTTTCGATAGGTCTGCTGCAGAATCGTAGATGAGAGGAACATTGCAGCAATTTTTGAACCACAGGCTGCTGACTCGGTTTGTAGGTCGATTCGCAGCTGGCCTGTGGGTGGTATTGTAGATGAGGTGTCGATAGAGCGGTCGCAACCGGCTGCTGTGACGTGAAAATTGCAAAGCCGCCTCACATCACCACACAGCAACCTCCGCTTTGTTGTGGTGCGTAGGGGTCCTCGCCCTTTGGCACGGCACCCCATACAGATGGCACCATGTAGTCACACTTGCTGTTGCAGTAGGCGATGATGCTGTAGGAAGAAAAGCATAAATGTTAGCGGGCTGTGCGGGCAATGCAGCGAGCACCACGGACGGCATGAAAACAAGCCACATACCTTGTTGCCGCCTGGCTCACCGGGATCCGTTCACGGTCCAGGTCTTCCCGCAACCGGTTGTTGAGTTCTGTTAAGCGCCGCAGCTTCAGGTCCGCCATGCTCTGTCTTGTTCTCCGCATCTGCGACGCATCCCCGACATCTCGGGACATGTATTGAGGCATTGCGACGATAAGGAGTGTGGTCTGTGGGAAGCGGTAGAGGCGAGACGCGTGTAATGCGGTTTCCGGTGGCAGCTCTACCAGAGGAAAACCAAAGGTTGTGTCGCCGCGTCTTCACAATTGGTAGAGTCGTCTGGTTTGGTCTGTGCGAGAAAATTCTGAGGCGGTTGTCAGTCAAACAGCAACTTTGGGACGCAAGGAGAGCTATGCAGCGGAAGACGAAACACAAAAGAGACAAGAGCATGAAGCTGGGCAGTCGAGAGAGCCCTTGGATTCTGGTTTCCGTTCCGTCGTCGTCGTCCGTGCCACGGGTGGAAAAGGGGGAATGTACGACCCCAAGAGCAAAAGGGACTGCAGCTGAACCGAATCCCTGTCCAGCCACAGACCGGCGAGAGGCGACTTATCGTATAAATTGACGATGGTGCTTTCCCCTCAGATGTCGGTCGTTGCGCGCGCAGCTACAGCCCTCTCCCCTCATCCAGCATGGCGCGTCGGTCGTCTTTTGAGGTCGACGGACAAGCAGTGGGCATTGCGCATTGATGAATGCCAAGGGCGTAGCAGTGCTGCGGGTCGTTTGTATTTGTTTCGTTTCGAGGACGTTTACTTCAGTTCTTCTTTGCCTTTGTCTCTTTTGTGTTTTCGTCCTCGTCTTCCTCTGCTATCTGCAGCTTGGAACGAGGCTTTGCTCTGCAGTTTTTCAGCTCTTTGCTACTTACGGAATCGCAGCCGCAG
Source organism: Ceratocystiopsis sp. VPRI43766 (assembly GCA_019925685.1). NCBI lineage: Eukaryota > Fungi > Ascomycota > Sordariomycetes > Ophiostomatales > Ophiostomataceae > Ceratocystiopsis > Ceratocystiopsis sp. VPRI43766. The sequence goes on along the minus strand of JADHKF010000030.1, from coordinate 14,637 downwards.
TGTCGGGCGGTAGTCACGTCGTCGAGATGCAGGTAGTGATCGCTGGATAACGCGTCGTCGTGATGAAGTCTGAACGGAAGACGGGACAGAAGGAAAAAAGAGAGCACGCAAACGACACCAAACCTAGCAAAGGTGATAGTTAGGCGAGAGGTGTTTGGGGGGGGGATACGCTAGAAAACGGTAGGCGCAAGGGTGACAGCTAAGGGACGCCAGAACCGTAGAATAATGTGTAACGGTAGTGCACATTGCTCTCCGACGGAGTACTGAATTGCAGGGCTTGCTGGGGCAATACGACGTGAGAAAAGCTCGCGCCGACCAGGGCACACGGAGATTGGTCCGGACTTTGACAAAAGTGGGGAATTGCCAATTTTGCAATTACCTCCCCTATCTGCTGCTTTGCAGCGGCGTATCCTGCCCCATAAAACGCTCCCGTTCCCTTGGGATGGCTCTGCTAACAAGCCTGAGAAGCCTCTTTGGGGCTTCTTTCTCTTCTGTATGGCCGATTCTGCCGTACCATTCTCACTGTCTTCCGAGTGCCCCGGACCCTTGCAAGATGCTCCGGCTGTTTCCACGTGGCGGAAAAGCGCGCTCGGCGACGTGCTTCCCCCTAAAGGCCCCATACTGGGACCAGATGTCTCCCATTTCGATACGGAGAATACAGAGGGCCGACTGTCCGCAGGCGGGCGGGTAAAACAGCGCCTCCATTTCGCGTCCAGAATGCCAACAAGGCCGCCTGCAGCAAGGGGGGAGAACGGGGTCACTTGTCAGAGGGGCCTGTTCAGTCGCGAATGCAAATCGTTACTTCAAGCGGATGTATATCACTATTACCGCGTCATCCCTTGCATGTGAGGATGCATCTTGCCAGACTTGCTTGACGCACTGATCGTCTGTGTATCTTACGCGTAACTCGTACGAAGGAGTCGCGGAGAGACGAAAGATACGGGACGCTACCGCATCTTGCTTGTGCATCTTTCTTCCACTACGCTTCCACTACGCTCCGTTCCGTACACACCTGATAAAAACAGGAAAGTGTTTTCTGTCGAATGAGTCCAGGGACAACTAGTTTGGCCAAAGAACAATAGTAAAGCCAGCAACAGAATGTGTTCGCCCCAACGGCTGCATTCGGATTGTGGTCATCTCTTCCACGTTCTTACTTTTCTTTTCCTTTTGAGTTCTTCGTTTTTCGTGTAAAACGTCAAAAGTGAACCGGTCCCAAGACGTATAACACCTCCGCAGTTCTGGAATCTGCACGAGACACGCATCGCTGCTGCTGCACAACAAGATCCTTCCAGCGGAGTTCTTCCAAAACTGGCCTATTGCCGAAACAATCTCCCAAATCTCAATAAAAAAAACTGCGGTCACGTGAACAAAATAGCCCCGCCCTCCGCACACATACTGAGGCCAAAAATTCTTTTTGGAAGGCTCCACTCTCTCCTCGCCTCGCAAAAATTCACGTCGCTTTCATCACCACCCTCTTTTACCCGCCATCCCACACATCGTCGGGTCTAGGCACGCAGCACATCTTTTGCCGCCGCGTCCTCTTTGCATCTCTCCCCCTGTCTGTCGCAGAGGAGGTTGCCCATCATGGTGCGTGTTCACCGCGCGGCAGGCGCTTCCGCGTTCGCTGTGGTGGCCGTCTTGCGGCCCCTTTTCCTCGCGTTGCCCCTCCCTTGATGTCTGTGTCTGCTTTGCTAACGTTGACGCAGCCTCCGCCGCCGCAACAAAAACCCGAAAATGTGCTGAAGCGGGCCAACGAGCTCATCGGCGTCAACCAGGCGCCGGCGGCTCTGGCCCTGCTGCACGAGCACATCACGTCGAAGCGCTCTCGCAATGCCCCAATCGCCTCGCTGGAGCCGGTCATGCTCCTCCTCGTCAAGCTGTCCGTCGAGCAGAAGAAGGGAAAGCTGGCCAAGGACGCCCTTTACCAGTACAAGAACATCGCCCAGAACTCCAACGTCGCCACCATCGAGCTGGTCCTCTCCGACTTCCTCCAGCAGGCCGCCGAGAAGGTCGACGCCGCCCAGAAGAAGGCCGATGAGGTCCAGTCCAGTCTCGAGGCCACGCAGGCGGCTGCCACCTCCAGCATCGACGACCTCGAGGCCTCTGAGACGCCCGAGTCTATCCTGCTGGCCACCGTCTCCGGCGAGCAGTCCCGCGACCGCACCGACCGCGCCATTGTCACGCCCTGGCTCAAGTTCCTCTGGGAGGCCTACCGTACCGTCCTGGACATCTTGCGCAACAACGCCCGTCTCGAGCTGATGTACCAGGCCACCGCCATCCAGGCCTTTGAGTTCTGCCAAAAGTACGTTCGGAAGACCGAGTTCCGTCGCCTCTGCGAGCTGCTGCGGAACCATGTCCAGACCGCCGCCAAGTACTCTGCGCAGATGCACGCCATCAACCTGAGCGACCCGGACACGCTGCAGCGTCATCTTGAGACCCGCTTCCAGCAACTCAACGTTGCTGTCGAGCTGGAGCTGTGGCAGGAGGCTTTCCGCAGTGTTGAGGACATCCACACGCTGCTCAGCCTGAGCAAGCGTCCCGCCAAGAACGTCATGATGGCCAACTACTTTGAGAAGCTCACCCGCATTTTCCTTGTTGGCGAGAACTACCTCTTCCACGCCGCTGCCTGGGCCCGCTACTACGGCCTGCTGCGCCAGTCGCACATCCTCGTGGCCAGCGGCCAGGGCAAGAAGGCTGACAACCCGCCTGCCAGCGAGGCCGACCTGGAGCGCGCGGCCTCCTTTGTGCTTCTGTCCGCCCTGTCCATCCCGGTCATCAGCACGTCGCGTTCGCGCGGCGCCATGGTCGACTTTGATGAGGCCAAGAAGAACAAGAACTCTCGCCTGACGCATCTGCTCAGCCTCGGCCAGGCTCCGACCCGTGCCGGTCTGTTCCGTGATGCGCTCTCCAAGGGTCTTCACCGCCGGGCGCGTCCGGAAATCCGCGACCTGTACAACATCCTTGAGGTCGACTTCCACCCGCTGTCGATCTGCCGGAGAATTTCGCCCATCCTGACCCAGATCGGCGAGGACCCGGAGATGAAGAAGTACATCCAGCCGCTGCAGCAGGTCATCCTGACGCGCCTGTTCCAGCAGCTGTCGCAGGTGTATGAGACGGTTGATTTGACCTTTGTCTCCAACCTGGCCCAGTTCCCTGAGCAGTACGCCGTGTCGCGCGCGACCATTGAGAAGTTCATTATGAACGGCAACAAGAAGGGCGACTTGGCTATCCGCATGAACCATGCCACGGGTGTCTTGAGCTTTGACACCGACATTTTCTCCTCGTCCAAGGCTGTTCACACCGGCTCGGCTGCTGGCTCGGCCGAGAACGAGGGCAAGTCCGTCCAGCGTCTGCAGAGCACACCCTCGGAGATTGTACGGTCGCAGCTTAGCCGGCTGGCGAAGGCGCTCTACACCACTTGCTACTATGTGGACGCGTCTTTCAACCAGGCCCGCATCGATGCGCAGAACGCGGCTCTGGCGCGTGCCCGCGAGGGTGCCGAGCAGGAGCACCTGGACATCCTTGCTCGCAAGGATATCATCCAGAAGCGGAAGGAGGAGGCCTCTGAGCTGCAAGCCAAGCGCGAGCGCGAGAACGCGACACTTAAGCGGATGCGCGAACACGCCCTCCAGGAGGCTGAGCGTCAGCGCCAGCAGCAAGAGCAGGAGGAGCGGGAGCAGCGGCGCCGGGCGCGGGAGCTGGATCAGATCCGCCAGACCGAGGTGGAGAACATGATTAAGGAGATGAATCTCGGCTCCAAGGTGCTTGATGTTGGCACTGAGGATCTGAGCAGCCTGGACCCGCAGAAGCTGCGTGCGATGAAGCTGGCGCAGCTGGAGCGCGAGAAGAACGACGTCAACGAGCGCCTTCGCGTCACGGGCAAGCGTCTGGATCATCTCGAGCGGGCATACCGTAAGGAGGAGATCAAGAAGCTGGCCGCCGACTACGCGGAGCAGCAGAAGAGGGACCGCGCCGACTACGAGGCCGCGAAGGAGGATAAGCTCAAGGAGGCCAAGCGCAAGCACGAGGCAAACGTGGAGCTCAAGCACCGCCTGACGCGCCTGGTATCGCCGTTCAAGGAGTTCCGCGACGACATTGTCAGCCGCCGTCGTGACGAGTTTGACCGCCGCCGCCGCGAGGCAGAGCGGGAGCTGGAGAAGCAGATTGCCCAGCGCAAGAAGGAGTTCCGCGATCGCAAGCTGCGCGAGAAGCGGGAGAAGGAGGAGCGGGAGCGGCAGCTGCGCGAGGAGGAGGAGCGTGCTGCGCGCGAGAAGGAGGAGCAGAAGAAGCGGGAAGAGGCGCGGAGAGAGGAGCTTGCCCGTCTCAAGGCGCAGCGCGACGAAGAGCGCCAGGAGGCTCTCGAGAAGGCGGCGCTGCAGGCCCGCCGCGAGGAGGAGGCGCTGGCACGGCGCAGAGCCATGCGCGAAGAGTCCTCGTCTTCATCGGTGCTGCGCCGCGAGCCGGCGGCAGATGCGGCGCCGGCAGCGGAGCGCCGGCCTCTCAACCTTCCGGGCTCCCGCAGCTGGCGCGAGCGGGAGGCGGCGAAGCAGGCGGAGGGTGGCGCTGCGGCGCCGACCCCTGCGTATGTTCCGCCGACTGCGCGGACGAGCGCGCCGATGGAGCGGACCGACTCGGGCGAGCGGCCGCCGCGGCTCCAGCTGGCCGGCGGCAAGCCGTCGTGGCGCGATCGCGAGGCGTCGCGGGCGGCCGGCGGTTCGTCGGACCGGGCCCCGAGCAAGGAGGGCGTTGCGCCGCGGTCGTTCTCGGGCCGTGGCGTGCCTATGGCGCGCAATGCCTCGGCACGGGGCGACGGTCCCAGCGGGGAGCGGGAGGGTGGCGATGCCTCATCCGCGCCGCCCAAGGAGCCGCTCACGGCGTCTGGAGCTCCCGGGAAGTACGTGCCCAAGTTCCGGCGGGGAAACTAGAGGCAGGTGCAGTGAAGTAGGGAGTGGAGAGGGGAGGAAAGCTGAGGAGAAAACAGGAAGGTGGATCCTGATGAATGCATGCATGTTGTATTATTGCAACTGATGAGCCGGAAAGGGTAAGGCAAGTGCCAGCATGCTTGATAGATTGGCCACGGCAGGAAGGCGAGGGAGGATGAAGAGGAGGAAAACAGGCGAACGGGACAAACAACTGACAAAAAAGCGATGCTTTTGCGCGCACTCGCATTGATATTTTCAATCCGTCTTCTTTGTTTTCCAGTTCCTTTTTCCACGGGTCGTCTGGGAGTTGGGAATTTCTGTTACAGTGTTTTTTTCGAGTTTCTTTATTTTGATTTTCTCCAACTTCGGTCCTATTGCACCTACTCTCAAGTGAATTTTAACAACGCATGACGCGCTTGCCGTTCTAGCAAAGCAGTTCAGATCCAAACAAGCATCCGAGCCACGTTTTGAGAAGGAACCATGGAAACATGAAAAAGGAGCGGAAAGAACGGCCCGTCGTTGTTCGCGCATTAGGAGATAAAGTCAAGAGAACGGGCACCAGGGAGAAAGAGCGAGCTTTAGAGGAAGGAACAATCTGTGAAAGTGGCCACGTGATAATGTAAACAACACCCCCTTTGACGAGTTCTAGGGCATACATGTTCTATTTAACAGCAGACGTAAAATGCATTGTATATAGAAAAGAATTATCGTAGTTGATGTGGTGGATAACCTATACCGTAAAGACAGATAGCAACCATAAGGAAGAAAAAAAAGAAAATCAAAATCAAAAAAAATCAAAAGAGCAAGCACTCTCCAACAAAATCCTGTACATCGTTCCTTCCGCGTTTAGCACTTTGACAGCTCCCCTTCTGGGCAAAGACGCACAGCAGTGTAGCTGCAGTAACAAATTCAGCAGGAGCATTACGTCTCTTTCTCTCTCTTGGAAAAAAAAACAAAAACAAACCACCCCAACAAAGCATCGTGGTGAAAGACCAGTTTTTCCTTTTCTTTTTCTCTTCTTGTTCTTCGTGGGCTCTTCCTATTGCAAATGGCATACTTATCCTAATATATTTTTCCAGTATCGTTTTTCGTTCCCTATTCCCTCCTTCTCTTTGCACTGGTGCCGGGCATTTGCGGTTGGCCCCCTGCCCAAGAAACAGCCGAGATGCAACTTCGGGGCGCCTTTGCCCTGGTGCTCTCCGCCCCTTTGGCACTATCTGGGGTGGCATCTGCCGCAGAGAAGCCTCCACAGCCCGAAGCTGCTTGTGATCGTCCCTACTACGCTGGGTGTTTCTCCGAAGTCTCAGTGACAAGCGGATTCACGGCACTGAACTTCCGCACGTCGCTGAACCCATCCAACGTAACTATCCGACAGTGCGTGGCTGACTGTGGGGAGAGTGGTCTTCGTTATGCTGGTCTACAGCTGTCAGGCGAGTGCTACTGTGGCAAGACGGTCAATGCTCAGCATGTCGACGAGAAGCGGTGCTCTTTGCCCTGCAGTGGCAATGCTGCAGAGATCTGCGGTGGCTACGACGCGATGTCCATCTACCAGAGTCCCAACCTTCCCGAGGCCCACGAGCCGGTGCTGAACGGCTATGCAACAATGGGATGCTACAGCAGCAAAACGTCATTGGGTGAGGCCCTCTCCTTTCATGTGACGTACCTGGCACCCAGTGATGTGTCCATCAGCACCTGTCTGTCCGCGTGTCGTGGAGCAAAGTTTCCATTTGCAGGCGTGTCCAACGGCAATGGGTGCTGGTGCAGCAACGTGCTTGGCAACGGCACAGCGCCGGTGTCGGAATCAGCGTGCAGCATGCCATGCCCAGGAAACAAGCGCCAGATCTGTGGCGGTGCGGAATCCATGAACCTCTTCGTCGCTACCGATTTGGAACAACGGCACTCGTGCCCTATGCGGCACGATGGCAGTACCTGTGGTGGTTCAGGATGCTCCTCAGCTTCCGGCAACAGCTCAAAAGAGACGACGGCCACATCGACGACAACGACAACGGCCACTACCACGTCGTCTACTACAACAACGACGACGACCACATCGCCGACCACGACCACGGCCACCACCACAGCGCCAACAACGACGACTGCCACATCCACGCTGCTCTCAACGACAACGGAAGCATCAACTACAACGACAACAACAGAGACGTCTCTATCTACGACAACAAAGCCAACAACAACAACGACTACAACTACATCTTTGTCGACGACGACGCAGCCAACAACCACCACGACCACGTCGCTCGCTACGACGACGCAGCCTACCACTACCACCACCACGTTGCCTACGACGACGACAACCACTACAACTGACTCGGTAACAACAACTACCACGTCTCTGTCAACTACCACAACGTCTGCCATCACAACAACCACGTCGCTGTCAACGACAACCCAGCCAACAACGACCACGACTACGTCTCTGTCCACAAAGACGGAGCCTACAACCACGACAACTACGTCGCCCACGACAATGACGGAAACAACGACGCGGTCGGCAACGACGACAACAACCACTACCTCGTTATCAACAACGACGCAACCGACAACAACAACTACTACGTTGCCCACCACGACAACGACGACGACCATAAAGCCTACCACAACAACCACCACGTCGTTGTCGACGACAACGCAGCCGACAACTACAACCACTACGTCGCTGTCTACAACAACGCAGCCAACTACCACTACAACAACGTTGCCTACGACAACAACGAGGACGACGACAGAGCCGACAACAACCACTACGACCACGACGTCGTCTGCAACATTCACCACTACGTCGCCTACAACCATTACGGCTTCTGCCACCACGTCTACGACAACGACTAGAACGACTACGAAGCCAACAACGACGACGACTACCTCGCTGTCGACGACAACCCGGCCGACAACGGTTACGACTACGTCGCTATCAACCACGTCTGTATCGACGACGACGACGACGACTACCACGTCTCTGTCTACGACTACGCTGCCGACAACCACGACAACTACTACGTCGAAGACATCGACGACTACAGCAACGACGACGCAGCCGACTACCACCACGAAGACAACGTCAACGACTACGACGACGACGTCGCTGTCCACAACTACGCAGCCAACGATAACCACAACAACACGGTCAACAACAACGACTTCGCTCTCTACCACGACAACAACGAAGCCGACAACTACCACTACCACGTCGGTATCGATCTCGTCGACAACGACTACGACAACGAGGCCTACGACAACAACAACCACGTCGCTTTCCACTACCACAAAGCCTACTACGACAACCACTACGACTACGAGGCCGACGACCACTACCACTACACAGCCTACTACCACTACAACAACACAGCCTACCACCACTACTACGACTTCGCTCTCGACAACCGTACAGTCAACAACTACGACAACGACGTCGTTGTCTACCAGGTCCACCACATCGACAACAACGACAACCACAACGTCGCTGTCAACAACGACGAAGTCAACAACGACGACAACCACGTCTCTGTCTACCACGATCAAGCCCACAACTACGACTACAACATCGTTGTCCACGACTACGAAGCCGACTACCACTACGACTACACAGCCAACAACTACCACGACGACGAAGCCTACCACCACAACTACCACCTCCTTATCAACTACTTCAGCCACGTCTACCACCACTACAACCACTACACAGCCGACGACCACAACCACGACTTCGCTATCGACAACGTCGGCTACATCGACCACAACCACGACCACAACTACGACGTCGCTTTCTACCTCTACAAAACCCACTACCACTACAACGACTTCAGTATCGACTACGACAACAACAACCCTATCTCTCTCAACCACTAAATCTACATCTACAACTACGACAACAACCACACAACCTACCACTACAACGACGACCTCCCTATCCACCACAACTCAGCCAACAACTACTACCACAACCTCACTCTCTACAACTACAAAGCCAACAACCACGACAACAACCTCTTCGTATACCACCTCTGTTACGTCGACGACGACTACTACAACAACACAGCCGACGACTACAACAACCACGTCGCTGTCAACCACCTCGGCAACGTCGACGACGACTACAACTACCACAAAGCCGACGACAACGACTACTACGTCGCTATCAATCACCACCTCACCTACTACAACGACTACGACTACCACTTCGCTGTCGACCACAACGAAGCCAACAACCACAACCACGGTGTCGTTCTCTACAACAACTCAGCCTACCACTACCACCACGACTTCGCGTACAACGACGACGACGACGACCACGTCCTTGTCCACCACAACGAAGCCAACAACCACGACTACGACTTCTCTCTCTACAACCACGAAGCCAACCACCACTACTACGACCTCGCTATCCACCACTACTAAGCCGACCACGACTACGACCACGCAGCCCACCACGACCACAACTACTTCCATCTCGGTCACAACGAAGCCGACAACCACAACAACTACGTCTTTGTCCACTACCTCGGCAACGTCAACGACGACAACAACTACCACAACGACGTCGCTATCAACCTCTACGAAGCCTACAACTACTACAAAGACGACGACTACCACCTCGCTGTTCACCACCTCCGCGACGTCAACTACCACAACCACCACAACGTCGTTGTCAACCACGTCGGCAACGTCAACCACAACAACAACCACTACGACGCTGTCTACTACTACAAGGCCAACGACGGTAACCACCACGTCGCTGTCAACTACGTCCGCAACGTCTACAACAACCACCACGACCACGAAGCCAACAACGACGACTACGACATCGTTGTCTACCACTACGCGGCTGTCAACCACAACCTCGCCGACAACAACGACTACTACTACAACGTCGCTTTCAACAACCACGAAGCCAACAACCACAACAAAGTCGACTACTACAACCACCACGTCGCTATCCACAACGACGTCGGTATCGACTACCTCAGCAACGTCGACAACCACAGCCACTACGACGTCACTCCTCACGACTTCTGCAACGTCGACCACGACGACAACCACTACGACGTTATCTACCACTACGAAGCCAACAACGGTAACCACCACGTCGCTGTCGACTACTTCAGCAACTTCGACAACAACTATGACGACCACGCAGCCAACGACGACGACGACAACGTCGCTGTCTACAACTACGTCGTTGTCAACCACCACGTCGCCGACAACAACCACTACAACTACCACGTCTTTGTCGACTACTTCGGCAACGTTTACGACAACCACAATCACGACGTCGCTGTCTACCACAACGCAGCCGACGACGACAACAACCACGTCACTGTCTACCACGACGAAGCCCACCACCACTACCACAACGACGACAACGACAAAGCCGACAACAACGACGGCAATGCGGACTACCACATCGTTGTCGACAATGACCACAACAACGTGCAGGTTCCTTTATTGCACGGAAACGGTGACGGTGGCAACCATCACACGGACGTTTGCTGAGACAACGACTACATCAACGACGACAGCGACGCCGTCCACCTTGTCTGCCACAACGACGACAACGCAAATAGCCTTCAGTGTAAGCACGGCGGCAATGACAGTGACGCAAACGGTGGCCGGAACAACATTGACGGCAACGGCGACAATGACGACGACGGCCATGTGCACAACGACGCTAGTGATGCCAAAGCCGACACAGGCGTGCGAGTACGAAGGTGGCGAGTGGTGCAGCGACGAGCTGCCGGACTGGAAAACACACGAAGGCTGCCACGACAGCTGTGCGCGCTGCCGTGGGCAGGTTTTGGAGTGTTATAGCAAGGCGACGACTCGGAAGGGACGGGAGGCATGCCGGGAGTACTCGGCGTGGTGCGATGATGTGTGCGGATGTTGTCAGGAGGGGGCGGAGGATGGAAAGGCGGCGTGCATGTTGAAGAACCCGCCGCGGGTTGGCCCGGCAAAGAAGCCGCAACAAACAACGACGGTGATGGTGCAGCCGTGCAGCAGTGAGGCAACAGCGGTGGCAAAGAAGGAAAAGATGGATGAGGCCAGCAAAGCGGCTACTGCGGACCGGGCAGACAAGATGAGCAAGACGAGCGAGGATGTCGACACGGCCGCCGGCGAAGCGGCCGTGGCTGACACGGCCATGCCTCTGGCGACCAACATGTGCGAGCAGGTATCGACAGTGGGCGGCATTGCGATGCCGATCCTTACGTGCAACAACCGGCGCAGAGACTTTGCACGCGGCCACACGTTCAAGCTGTATGTGGACGCAAACTCGCGCCGCTGCCCGGGCTTCCGCCGTGGTGAGCTGGCAGCTGGCTATGCGACCGGCTGCCACGCGCAGCACGAACAGTGCATGGCCGTGTTCGCTGAGACCTGCCGGATGAAGGAGTTGGAGCGTGAGGAGGCGAAAGCAAAGGCGGCGGCGGTTCGGGCCGCCATGTCGCGCGGTCGGCGCGTGCTCGACGACGCGACGAGCCTTGTGGCACGGGCCTGGCGTTGGTGCGGCAGCGGTCGCAGGGACAAGCGCAGCGTGGCTGCAGCTTGGGCGGACTCGTGTGCGGACGCGGCCATGAAGTGCCACGCGCAGGAGGAGGCCTGCATTCGTGCCAACCAGAACAAAAAGGCAGCGCCGACGCAGTGCGATGTTTTTGGCCATGGGTGGTAGAGGTAATGGGCTGAGTTGCTACTTTCTTTCCTACGGTTGAGCCCACGACCATTGTTCACCTTGCCCTAGTATTTCTTGCGATCGGTATTGTACATGTATATAGTTTTTGTGTATATAGTCTCTGTCAAACATGGCCATAATCAAGTGGCAGTATGACTTTTTTTCAATTTGTGTCGTATTCGCTGACACTGCTACAAAAGGCTTTTTCACCCCCTCCCTTCTTCGTCCTCTCTGTGGCTTTCTACCCACTCTCTAGAGAAACCAAAAAAAGTAAAGCATACAAAAACCAAAAAAAAGGAAACGCTGAACGGCCATACCGAGTGCAAGAATAGACAGCGTGGATGTTGCCTGTTTAGGGCTCGTTATTTTCACGAGTATGGGTACAGTGCCCTTGTATCTCACATGTCACGATGCTACCTAATCTACTGACATCCTGCAAATAGAAACGATCTTGAGAGATGCTGTGTTCCCGCACCTGATGTTCTCTGTTTCCTTCTTGTTTTTCCATTTCTCCAGGATATTCGGCGGGTCCTTCGGGTCCTTCGGGTCCTTCCTTTTCTTTTTTTTTTGCACTGGTGTAAGAAGTAGAGCGTGGAGAAGTGGAAAATACAAGAGAGGGAAGGCCAAGAAGAGAAAGAGGCCGTCCTGAACCATGGTAGAGGCAATACCAACCCTACGAATCGAGCCCTTCCTTCTCCCTTTCTTTTTCTCTTCTTTTTCCATTCCCACCACCCTTCTCCCACCGCTATTTGGTCTTCACCGTTCCTTGTAAGGCGCAGAATGCTAGGACAGGGGGGGGGTCTTGGACGTGCCAGGCAATGCGAGCGTCTGGTCGAGGTGCGGTAGATGGCCGAGACACGCGCTGGCGAGCACGGAATAAAATTTTGAAAAAACTATAAAATAAAATAAAAACAATATAATACAATAAGATGAAAGAAAAAAGGGGAGAGAGAAGATAGAAGAGATAGAAGAGAAAGAAGAGAAAGAAGCGGTCAACACATGCGAGGAGGGGAGGGGGAGGCAAGAGACTATCCCAAAACCAGGCACCCCGTTGCCGAGCACAAGAGAAGAAGAACAGGGGTGATGTGAGTAAAATAAATATAAATAAGAAGGTAACTTTTCAAACGAGCATGGGGGTCTTCGAACGATGTTCCCCCCCTCTCTTCTTCAACGTCCAGTCGGCACGCAGCCACGTTTCAATTTACTCCATACGTATGTGGTCCTGCTTGCGGGTGGCTTTGCCCTCTTTTGGTTTACTGTCCTTTTTGTCTTCATCTAATCCCTCAATCTTCTGCAGCAACCCGTCCTGCCGATCGGGAGGGAGACAGTAAGGGTGGAGTAGTGTCTCTCATTCCTGTTTCTGCCATCCACTGTTTGAGTGAAGAAGAGAGAGAGGCAGGGGGGAAAGCATAATACGAGGAGAGACGGGAGGATAAGTCTACGGGAATCGGTCAGACGGAAGGTCACAGAGAGCGTATACGAGCCATCCTGGAGACACCGGCACCATAATAGGCGGGAAGACGGGAGACCTTATGACGGGAACTCCTGGATGGGAGGAGATGAAGGAAACTAAAAAAGGAAAGGCATTAGCAATCTCTGGTGTCCAAGGGAGGAAGGGACGGGACGGGGTGGATAGGGCAGTAGGGCAGTACCGTAGGGCAGTAGGGCAGTAGGGCAGTAGGGCAGTAGGGCAGTTACCGTTTGCAGCATGGTTCTGCATTGTTGAACACAGGGCCTAGGAGAAAGGGGGCCTGGACAAGACAGACAAAGACGGGGGCAAACCAAGAAACGGCGTGGGGCAAACACAAACGTGACAAGAGGGATCGCCTGCCGGGTTCCGGCAGAGGTTGACGTGGCGTGGCGTACGGAGTAGCGCTTGTCTGTGGGTACTGGACGGGCGGGGGGTGGCAGTTCATTTGCATCGTTATCACCCACCTGATGCTAAAGGCAGCAAGTACTGCGTAGAAGACGGGTGGCCGGGTTTGTAGCTGGGACATCAGGACTGTTTGCTTGTCACACGGCCGGCATCGACTGACTGATGCACATGCAGGTGGATCTTGTGGGAAGCGGAGTCCATAGGTGCGGCAGAGTTGACGAAAAAGAATAAAATAAATAAGAAAGGAAAATGAAAATGGAGAAAAAAAAGAAATAAAAATAGAGAGAAAGAGCCAGAGAAGGGACGACAAATCCTTGACCGCCTCGACGTCTTGCAGACACTTGCAGGAAGGCCGATGCACGAACGCACGCCAGCGGAGCCCTGTGCCATGCATGCTCTTGCAGATGCTTGTCTGTTGCGAGCTCGTATCGATGTCGTTCTGCAGAAATATGGAAGCAGTTTAGCGCTGTGGGCGTCACCAGCTGCACAATCCTTCTGATTTCTTTTTCTCGTTTTTGCTCTCATTCAACTGCCGTCTGCGTACATGTACCGGCAAGGTAGGAGTACGTACCTTTTGTTTGGAAGGGGGTGTGCGTGTGTGGCAAAAAGGCTGGGAAACCGAAGCCAGCCCGTTGGGGTTTTTTCTTTTTTTCGCGTTCGTCTCCAACACTCCTGGCGGTTCCTTCGCGCTGCGGCCCGGCGAAAGCGCAGCCGCGTGTCAGGGCAGTCCAAAACCAGACCGCTGGGACTTCTTTATGTCGTGGAAGCTGCTGTGGAAACCAGGAAACGCAACCTATAGTGGCATTGGGTCTCATCATAGTATTTCTGGCTGCTACACCGATGTCGTCGCAACCAGATAGACGATAGAGATAGTGAGGGGGGGCGGGTTGCGACGGTTGATCGCGAGCAACGGCAGGTGACGACAACGAACACCCTTCATGCCCCGGCTCTCAGACGTGGAGTCGCCGCGCAGGTGGTATCGGCTTGCTGGAGGAGGGGGGGGGGGGGGGGGGGGGGGGGGCCCCGGGGGGGGGGGGGGGGGGGGGGGGGGCAGGCGGCGGCGACAGACCCGGAGGCCAACCCGGATGTGGTCCGGTAGCGACAGGAGCTCCGGTGGCGGAGCATGGAGGACCGGGCGCGGGCGGAGCAGGCGACGGTGAGGA
>JADHKF010000003.1:995836-1115090 GCA_019925685.1 Ceratocystiopsis sp. VPRI43766 | reverse complement strand
GGGGGGTTGAACGAATGGATGAGGATGGATTTTGGGCGGATGTTGATCCCGTTTTTTTTTTTTTGTTGCACGTGCTGACGCTGCTACCCGACCCTCCCAGTGTGACCAGACGGTGCCTGTGTGTGCACGATGCCAGCGGAACGGCCGGGAATGCGTGTACGATGGTGCAGACGAGCACGCGGCTGAGGGTGGCGTTGCCAGGGACCGAGCAGGCACCCGATTGGCGGCCGAGACGGCGACGTCGACGACGACGGCCCTGGTGAAGACGACCAAGACGACCACGACGACCACGACGACGACCACGACGACCACGACGACCACGACGGCCGCCGTCCGCGTCCCCCGCGCGCTGCAGCTGCAGCCGTTCCCGCACGCGGACCGCGAGATCGGCACGTCGTCGGCCGAGCTGCTGCGCCACGTGTACACGGTCGACAACCACGTGCTGGGCCTGCCCGACTTCATGATGCCCGTCATCCCCGCGGCCGTCAGCGTGCCGCACTTCCGCGGCACGCTGCTGGCCGCCGCCGCCATGCACCTCTACCACAAGGCGCCGGCCTGCCGCAGCCACCAGCTGGCCCGCACGTACCAGCAGACCGTGGCGCTGCAGGGCTACCAGCGCGCGCTGGCCACGCCCTTTGCCGTGCTGGGCCAGGCCGGCGTCGACGCCCTGCTGATGACCGGCATGCTGATGAACGCGCTGGCCTTTGCCATGCCGGTCGAGGACGCCGACGCCGCCGCCGCCGCCGCCGCCGCCGCGCGCCCGTCGCCCGACTCGGCCATCTTTGTCTGCCCGGACCCGGACCCGGACCCGCGCCGCTCGTGGATCTTTGGCGCCCAGCGCACCGACCTCGGCTGGCTCTTTTTGCTGACCGGCATGAACGCCCTCATGGCCGCCACCGCGCCCTGGCACGCCACCAGCGCCATGAAGCTGCCCGCGCCCAGCGCCGACGACGTGCCGCGCACCGCCCGCTCCGGCATCTGGCGGCCGCAGCACTGCGTGCCGCCGGCGTGGCTGGCGCTCTTTGGCTTTGAGCGGTTTGCGCTGAAGGGCGAGGGCGAGGGCGCGGACGAGGGCGCGGGCGAAGACCCGGACGACACCAAAGACCCCGACGTCCGGCTCTACTGGTCCCCCCTGCGCGTCGTCGCCGAGCTGCAGTACGTGCCCGCCATGATGCAGACGGTGCTCGTCTACTTCCAGTTCGTCGCCCACATCGACAACGCCTTTGTGCGCAAGCTGGGCGACCGCGACCCGCGCGCCCTCTGGGTCTACGGCATGTGGATGGGCCTCATGTCGCGCCACACCGACAACTGGTTCCTGCGCCGCCGCGCCCGCTGCGACTTCCGCGCCGTCCGCCTGTGGCTGCACCGCCTCGGCCTCGCCCGCCGCCCGGGCCCCGGCGGCGCGCTCTGGCGCCAGGCCCTGGCCGACCTCGACGCCACGTGGACGTACGACTTTGCCGCGGACCCGATCATGAAGCCGCTGCTGGTCGAGGAGGTGGCCTGAGGGCAGACGTGTTGCTGTTGTTTTGTGCTTCACCCAAAATGGGGGGTGGTAATCTTCCTTGGGGTTTTTTTTTTTTTCCTTTTTTCCTTGTTCCCCTTGGGTCTTGGGCTTTTGGGTCTGTCTTCCTTTTTGGTTTGGTTGCATTCTCCTAGAGCCGGGCAGGCACTGCGCTTCTCTTTCACCTGGCGCTCACTGCGATTGCATTCTCTTTGTGCGTTTGCTGCCAGCCGTTTCAGGGTTTCAGGGTTTCTTGCGCTTGTCTGTTTGCAGCCCTTCTTGTCTTGTTTGCTGCCATCTAATCTTCTTCCATTTGGTCTTTAGCTTTGCTGCCAAAGTCTTCAAATACCACTGTCTTTCCACTCTTCTCTCTCTTCTTCTTTCTCTTCTTTCTCTTTCTTCATCCTCAACTTGACCTCAGCTTGAGCAGAATCCTCAGAAATCCTAACCCAACCCAACCACCACCTCACAATGGACACCCCAACCAAGGTCGATGCCCAGGGCGTCAGCGCCCGCGACCAGGAGCTCGTCTTCCTGCTGCTGCAGAGCATCCGCGGCGGCGAGCCCAAGGTGTGTTGCCTCGAGAATTTCTTTGTCTGCTGTCTTGCCCCCTTTTCTCACATAGCCCCCCCTAGGTCGACTTCCCCCGTCTCACCGAGGCTGCCGGGATGGCCAACACCAAGGCCGCCCAGAACTGGTGGTACGGCCTGCGCAAGAGGCTCCAGCTGTCCTTTGCCACGGACGCTGCCGCCGCCGGCAAGGCGCCAGCCGCCAAGCGCGGCAGAAAGCCCAAGAATGCCGCGGCGGCGGCCACGGCGGCCAGCGACGCCGACGCCGATGCCGACGGCCTGCTGACGCCGCCGTCGACGCCGCCGTCGAGCCGCAAGCGCAAGGCGGCCGTGCTCGACAAGCCGGGCAAGGACAACAAGGAGGGCGACGGCAGCACGGACGGCCAGGACGGCGACGATGCGGACACCAAGGGCGCCGCCGACAAGGATGCCAACAAGGACGGCCACGACGCCACGATGGCCGATGCCGGCCAGGACGGCCAGGCTGCGGCCGCAGACACGACGGTGGGCGATACCGCCGCCACGGCCACGACCACGGCCACGACCACGGACGACCTGGCCGGCGACGGCGACACCGTGGCGGTGGCAGTGCCCGCCACGCCGGCTCCCGCGCCCAAGAAAAAGCGGGCGACGACGCCGCGGGCGCGGGGCGGCGGCCGGGGCAAGAACGCCAAGGCCGCGGACACGGCCAGCAGCGGCGTGGCTAAAAACGACGCGGCCAAGGGCGACGCGGCGAAGGAGGACTGCGATGAGGATTAGGGGGACTTGGGGGGGGCAGAAAGAAAACCGGCAGGGACAGGGGAACGGTATAGTCTATTGTCTGGAGACTGAAAACAGCAGCATAAAACCATGAAACAAAAGGGGGGGAAAACCCATGGCATCCCCCAACGAGAAACCTCATGCCGTGGCCCGCACCACGGCGTCGACCGCCTTGGCAAAGTACTCGACGTTGTGGGTGTTGAGCCCGGCCATGCTGATGCGGCCGTTCTTGGTCATGTAGACGTGGAAGTCGGTCTGCAGGCGCTGGACCTGGGCCTCGGTCAGGCCGGTGAAGGAGAACATGCCGATCTGGTCGGTGATGTGGTTCCAGGTGCCGGGCGTGCCGAGCTCCTCGAGCTTGGCGCGCAGCGCGGTGCGCATGGCGATGATGCGGCCGCTCATCTCGCGCAGGTTGGCCTTCCACTCGGCCATGAGGGCGGCGTCGTTGAGCACGGTGCTGGCGACGCGCGCGCCGTAGATGGGCGGGTTCGAGATCTCGGAGCGCTGCAGCACGGCCAGCTGCGACTGCACGCGGGCGGTGGTGTCGGCCGCCGCTGCGCTGGGCGCCGCGACAAAGTGCAGGCAGCCGGCGCGCTCGCCGTACAGGCCAAAGTTCTTGGCAAACGACTGGGCGATCAGCAGCTCGAAGCCCTGGGCGACAAAGTAGCGCACGGCGGCGGCGTCGCGGTCCAGGTCGCCCGAGGCGAAGCCCTGGTAGGCGCAGTCGAAGAAGGGCAGGTGCTGCTTGCGGCGCAGCAGGGCGGCAACCTCGCGCCACTGGTCGTCGGTCGGGTCGACGCCGGTCGGGTTGTGGGCGCAGGCGTGCAGCAGGACGATGGAGCGGGCGGGGGCGGCCTCGATGGCGGCGACCATGCCGGCAAAGTCGAGGCCGCGCGTGTCGGCGTGGAAGTAGGGGTAGTTGGCGACGGCCAGGCCGACGTTGCCGAGGATCTGGTGGTGGTTGACCCAGGTCGGGCTGGGCACGTAGACGGTGCGGTTGCCGCCGCGGAAGAACTTGCTGAGGAAGAGCGCGCCCAGGTGCACGGCGCCGGTGCCGGAGATGGTCTGGATCGAGACGGTGCGCTTGTCGGCCAGGGCCGGCGAGTCGGCGCCGAGGATCAGCTCGGCGGCCTTGGACGTGAAGGACGCCAGGCCGGCGATGGGCAGGTATTCATGGTTGAGGCTGGGGTCGTTGCGGATGATGTCGTCGGCCTGAGGGCGGGTGTTAGCGACGGAGCACAAAGTCCCGGTCGGCGGGGCTGCCCCACGATCGGAGCTGACATTGCCGGCGCAGCGATTCGCTGAGCCGGCGACGATCCACCCCCGCGGAGGTCCCTGTCGACGGGCCATCTGAGCGCAAAACGTGCAGACTCTCACCTTTTTGACGACAGGCAGCACCCACGGCTTGCCGTCGTTGTCGCGGTAGGCACCGATGACCTGGATGTTAGGTTCTTTTCATCGTTTTCTGCCTTGGTTCATCGTTTTTTTCGACCTACCAGATCAACTTTGTCTTTGCTGGTGTCCTGGCGACAGGCCTGCGACAGGCTGAAGAGCGGATCGCCGGGCGCCTGTGGCACGACGTCGGCCGGGAAGCTGGACGTGATGGCGGTGGGAGACGCCATGTGGTTGGCAAGGTGCTGCAGACGAGAGGCAGCAGAGGAAGAGGGGGGGGAAGAAGAAGAAGAAGAAGAAGAAGAGGAAAAAGAAGAGGATGACGCAGACGAAGACGAAGCAGCGCTGAGAGCAAAAGGAGAGGACAAAGAGGACGAAGCGGACGAAGACGAAGATGCCAACAGCGACGACGGCGACGAAAGGCTTAAATGCGACGCGGGGGTGGTTGAGGCGGATGGTGGGGAGGACAGGCCTGCGCCTGCGGAGGAGCGCGTCCCCGGAGCCTGAAAAGTGGGCGGGCGGCGTGCCATGGTGCGCTCGTATACGGGGAAGCGGAGCTTGGGCTTTTCCGGTGGGTATTGCTGGACGCGAGGGCGCACGGGACGAGCGGCGGATTAATAAAGCGCTGGTCGGAGGAAGGAGCCGATGGCTGGTGCACAGGTGTACAGGTAGTACAGGCTGTTACAGGCTGTAACAGGCTGCAGTACAGGCTGAGCAAATCGCAAAAAACAGTCGAGCAAACACTGCCGGACTCGGCGTTGACCGACACTGCGGTTCAAGGAAGCTTCGTACCGATCGGACCAAAAAAAACTAGCTCTGCTCGAGTCAGGGCCGCGTTCGGGGCAAAGGCTGCAGAGGCGGCAACGTCGGGAAAAGGTCGGGACAGCGGATCCGGGGAACGAAAGCGTTTTGACGGGCGATGACGGGGTAAGGGAAAAACGAAAGGAGAGAAAAGAAACAAGGACAGGCGCTTCTTATGCAGACCGGTCTTGTGCCCATTCCTCGAGCAAGGGGCCGGCATGTGAACGCCGAGGCTCTGCAGCGGGAACCTAGCTCCAGGGCGCTTTCCAGAGAAGTCCACAGCGCCCACACACGCCTAAACCCGCTAAAAACCCACTGGCACATGCAGCTGCGGCCTCGTGCTACCGACACACCAGCACCGGCCCAGCACCAGCCCAGCACCAGCCCAGCACCAGCACCACCCTCGTACCATCCACGCTCGATCCATGCTTGCTGCCTACACGAAAAAATCCCACACCACCACAAACAGACACAGCCCGCCCGCCGCGTAGAACGTGTACCGCGCCGTGCTCGGCCGCGCCAGCGCCTTCTTGAGCTCCTCGTTGCCGCGCGCCACGTTGGCCGCCGTGCTGTCCGCGTCCGCCACCATCTGGTCCACGTGCGCCGCCTGCACCTCGAGGTTGCTGACCAGCATCGTCTGCAGCTCCGAGATCTCCACCAGCGACTGCTCGGCGGCGCTGTGGTAGCGGGTTAGTGAGGAGAGACGGAGAGCCGGAGAGAGAGAAGGAGAAAAAAAAAAACCTACCGCACTTTGTCCAGCGTCGTCTCGTAGTGCTCGACCATGGCCTGGTTGTCGCGCTCAAAGAGCTGCAGCTGCTCCTGCGTGAGGCCGTCGTCGTCGGCGGGCGCGGTCGACGTCGGACCGGCTTCGTCGAGCGCTGGTGATGTCGCTGTTGTTGTTGTTGTTGTTGTTGCCGGACCTGCCCCCGCTGGTCCTGCACCCGCCAACAGCCCCAGCGATGCCGCGCGTCCGCCGCCGCCGCCGCCGCCGCCGCCGGGCCGTAATGCCGTCACCGGCGCCGCCGTCGCCGTCGTCTCCACCATCCGCGCCAGCCGCGCCTCCATCATCGTCTGCTGCGCCCGCCCGCACGCCTGCAGCCGCTGCCGCAGGTACCACAGCACGCTCTCGCGGTGCGCCGCCGCCTGCCGCTGCGCCTCCTCGGCGGCCGCGTGCGCCGGCGACTTGGCCGTTTTTGCGTGGCCGCCGCCGCCGGCCACCGTGCCCGCCGCGCCCGCCGCGCCCCCCGCCAGCGACAATACGCCGCCGCCCATAAACCGCGGCAGGTGCAGCACGGCCGCGCCGTCGCCCCCGGCATCGTCGCCCCACGTCTTGCGCAGCAGCGCCTGCTGCGTCTCCTGGTGCAGCGCCTCGGCCTCGGCCAGCCCGCGGATGGCGGCGTCCAGGTCGCGCAGCAGGCGCTTGGCGTTGGCGTCGACGTCTTCGCGCTGCGCGTCGGTCAGCGACGTGATGGCGCCGGCGCCGGCGCCGGCGCCGCTGCCGCTGCCGCTGCCGTCGGTCGGGCGATGGGCGGCGCGGCGGCGCGGCGGCGCCGTCGAGAGGTAGGCTTGTCGGACATTGCGCAGCTGGCGCGCGAGCGTGGCGATGTGGCCGTTCTGGGGGTTAGCGGGTCGGCGGCTTTCATGCGATGCGATGAAAGAGAGTAAAAACGCACTATCCGGTACGCCTCCTTCAGAAAGCCCTGTGTCTTCTCCGGGTCCGGCGCCGGCTTGGCCGTCGGCCGGCCGCCCTTCTGCCGCAGCAGCTCGTCAAAGGCCGGCGTCAGGTCCAGCGCGAGCATGGCGGACGCAAATGCGGTTGGTAGCCCTGTGTGTCCTATGAGGGTGTTCTGGCCGGCATCCTCCTGTCGGTGCGTCGCGCGGGTCGTCGTCGTCGTCGTCGTCGTCGTCGTCGTCCGTAGTGTGGGGGGCCGCGGTGCTCGACTCGAAGATGCCACGCACAATCCAAGCTGGAGCTCGAGTGGAGCCCTGGGGTTGTAGTTCCGCTGCGCCACAGTGTGGCGTACGGCCAGGTTCCGAGGTGACCCCCCCTGCTTCTTCTGCCGGACCACTCTTCACCGCCGGCCCACTCTTTCACCGCCGATACCGCCCTGACAGCGGTTTTTTCGAGAGTGCGCGCCGACACGGGAATAACCACAAGCGTCCCACGGCCGCGGCTTTCGCGCTCGTGTGACTGGCCCTCGTGCTGGATGGAAATTGACGATCTGAGTCACGGTGAGGAAGCCCGCCGTGTTTTGTTTTGTCGCAATGGCTTCCCTGGCCATGGAAACAGGCTTTGCCAAAATGCCGGTTTGCGTCGGCTGTGCTTTTTTCGTTCTTTTTTTCGCCTCCTCTTGATTCGCCTGTGCCGCCGCGGCAGCCCAAGGCCACAGGACCAACTGATAGGAACCCCCGGACGGTTTGCCGGGAACGACATGCCTAAAGAGCCTTAGCACCCCCGCCCGCCGTAACCTGCCGGCCGCTCGCCGCTGCCGGGCCCTCTCTCCCAAAGGCCCGTCTAAAAGCCAACGTTGCCCCGGTTTTGCTTGTTTTTGACGGCTGTCGTTTTTTTCTCGTTTTGATTTTCTCTCTTTCCCCTTTCCCCTTTCCCCTTTCCCCTTTGCCCTTCCCCCTTTCTCCCTTTTCTTCCATCTCCTGTTCAGATGTCCGCAGTGGCCAGTCCCATGCCGCCATGGGCCGTCCTGATTCCTGTGAAGCCTCTGCTACGAGTCCGGATGTGAGCCTCTCCGACAGCGGCGACACATCCGCCTGCTCTCGGGATGACGAGAAAGCGGGCGCAAAAGAGGGTGCCGGTGCCGACGCCGACGCCGACGCCGACGCCACCGGCACCCGCGAGCACAGCTCGTCCGACGACTCCGACAACGACTCGGACGCGACCGAGCACGGCCACGACCTCGGCCGCACACACACGGCCGTGTCGCTGGGCGCGGTGCCCGGCAGCGTGGCGGCCGGCATCGAGGCGGGCCAGGCGCCCGAGTGCCCGACGACCATGATGCTGACGACGACCATGACCAACGGCAACGGCAACGGCAACGGCGCGGACGCCGAGCGGCTCAACCGCGTGGCCAGCGGCCCGGTGTACTCGGTCTTCTCGAAGCGGACCAAGATGTACATCATCACGGTGGTGACGTTTACGACGTTCATCTCGCCGATGACGGCCAACGTGTACTTCCCGGCGCTGCCGGTGCTGGCGCAGGACATGGGCGTGTCGCTGGGCATGATCAGCCTGACGCTGACGACGTACATGGTCTTCCAGGGCATTGCGCCGTCGCTGTTTGGCAATTTCGGCGACATGGCCGGCCGCCGCCCGGCCGTGATCCTGGCCATGGTCATCTACCTGTTTGTCAACATTGGGCTGGCGCTGCAGAGCAGCTTTCCGGCGCTGCTGGTGCTGCGCATGTTCCAGAGCTTTGGCAGCAGCGGCACGCTGGCGCTGGGCTATGCCGTCGTGTCGGACGTGTCGGTCAGCGCCGAGCGCGGCAAGTACATGAGCCTGGTCAACATTGGCGTCAACGTGGCGCCCGGCCTGAGCCCCGTGCTGGGCGGCGTCCTGGCCCAGTACCTGGGCTGGCGCGCCATCTTCTGGTTCTGCTGCATCTACTCGGGCGTCGTGCTGGTGCCGTACGCGCTGACCGTGCCCGAGACGTCGCGCAACGTCGTCGGCAACGGCTCCGTGCCGCCGCCGCCGCTCAACCAGACCGTGCTGGACCTGGTGCGGCGCTGGCGGCGCCACCGTCGCCACCGCCATCACCAGCAGACCATGGAAGACGGCACCCTCGCCCACACAACAACCGCCGACACCACCGCGTCCGCGGCACCCCCCCCGCGCCGCCTGCACTTCCCCAACCCCCTGCGCACGCTGTACATCCTGTTCGAGAAGGACCTGGCGCTGGCGCTGCTCAGCTCGGCCACGACGTACGTGGTGTCGTCCGTGTGCGTGTCGACCATGTCGTCCATCTTCGACAAGCTGTACGGGCTCAACGAGCTGCAGGTCGGCCTGTGCTTCCTGCCCTACGGCGCCGGCTGCCTGGTCGCGTCCGTGGGCCAGGGCTACCTGCTCGACTGGAACTACCGCCGCACCGCCCGCCGCATCGGCTTCGCCATCGACTACAAGCGCGGCGACGACCTCAGCCACTTCCCCATCGAGCGCGCCCGCATCGAGGTGCTCGTGCCCATGCTCGGCGGCGGCGTCGTCGTCGTCATCGGCTACGGCTGGGCCCTGCAGCGCGCCGCCCCGCTCGCCGTCGCCCTCGTGCTCGTCTTCTTCGTCGGCCTGACCGTCGTCGGCGCCTTCAGCCTGCTCAACACCCTCATCATGGACCAGTACCCCCAGGCCCCCGCCACCGCCGTCGCCGCCAACAACATGGTGCGCTGCCTGCTGGGCGCCGGCGTCATGGCCTTTATCCAGGCCATGTTCGACAGCCGCCTCGGCTACGGCTGGACCTTTACCTTTTGGGCCCTCATCATGGCCCTGCTGCTGCCCATGCTCTGGGTGCTCAGCCGCTGGGGGCCCGCCTGGCGCGAGGAGCGCCGCCTGCGCCTCGAGGCCAAGGCCGCGGAGCACCGCGCCCACGAGGAGGAGAAGAAGCGGCGACGGGACGACGGGCAGGCGTCGTGAATGACGGGCAGGCGTCGGAAACGACGACAAGTCGAAAAGGCGAACTGTGATAGACACGGGTAACGATTTTGTTTTGGATAAAATAGAGGTTCGACCAAAAGCAGCATAATATAATGAGTGAGCATCAAAAGTATCAAAGAGGGCATTCACTGGGTTGGGCAAACCTGCTGCACACGATGGCCTGCCTGTGCGTGTCGTCACAGCAAACGCGCTACAAATACAGTGGATGTGCGCCAGAAGTGCTCGAAAACTTTTGCACTACTAATACAGTGGATGTGCGCCAGAAGTGCTCGAAAACTTTTGCACTACTACCGTACAGTGGATTGCACCGCTGCAATGGAGCCTGTGGGGATCTCTGTCCACTAACACGTTCCCCATACTCTCGTCATTGTTCAGCATCTATGTACAGTACGGCTTCCCTCCCAAACAGTCATTACACCCGTTTGTGACACAGCCATCACAGCTCAATTTTGTTTGCACGCACAGGTCGATTTTTCGTTTGCCGCACAACGCGTCGTCGTCTCCGGCATATAAATAGGACGACCGCCTCTCGCTCGTTCTCATCTCTCGATCTCGTCTATCGTTTCATTTTTTTTTTTTCTTTTACAAACAACTACTTCATCTGCTTCGGCATCTTTTTTTCTC
This sequence comes from Ceratocystiopsis sp. VPRI43766, assembly GCA_019925685.1. Taxonomy (NCBI): domain Eukaryota; kingdom Fungi; phylum Ascomycota; class Sordariomycetes; order Ophiostomatales; family Ophiostomataceae; genus Ceratocystiopsis; species Ceratocystiopsis sp. VPRI43766. The sequence goes on along the minus strand of JADHKF010000003.1, from coordinate 1,104,787 downwards.
TTAACACGACCTCACACCTTTGGCAGCGTCCAAGCTTGAGAATGGACAACACAGGAACAAGCACCCCGAGCAGGCACTTGCTGCCGCATCTCGCCCCCCCCCATCTGAGATGGAGGCAGAGCACTACTACCTCAGGCTTCCGTCCAGGCCTTGGCTCGTTGACCGCACGTCTGCGGGCGTGCGGCCGTGGACAGGCATTCCCAACGCCGGGCTGGAATGATCCGACGAGCGGGATGACCCGGAGCCAGCCGTGTGCTTGATCACGCCCATTGGCGGTCCGCACCTGGCTCTCCAGAAGATCGAGGGCATTCTGCCCCAGATCGTGGATGCCGTGCAGCCCCTGATATGGACATGCATCGACCTGCTGCGGATTGGCTCCAGCAAGAAGCCAATGATGCAGCGGCCCGTCGTGCTCTGGGTCGGCATCGACAGCGCGAGCCGCGTGGCATGGGACACCGTGGCGCTGGCGCTGCGACAGGTGCGCGGCGCCCTGCCTGGACAGCGTGGGCCTGCCAGACGTCGTCGCGTGCGAGATCCGGGAAGCCAGCCTGGTGCCCCTGGTCGCAGGCCCGGTGCCGCCTGTTCGTTGCGCCGGTAGAGAAGGCGACGTTCCGCGGGGAATCACGGGCCAAGCGCGCCCTTTCGACGGCGCTCGGCCAGGCCATCATCCCGTCGCCTGCGGGAAGCAAACCCGGCGAGGGCACTCTCGGGGCCTATCTACGCCCCAAGAGACGGCCGCCGCACGACGCCATCTGGGCCCTGACGTGCCGACACGTCTGCCTTCCCTTGTCGGAACGGGACAACAGCCTTTATCGGCAGATGAACCCGGCACAGCGGCAGTTTTCGCTCTACGCGCCAAGCGACCGCGTGCTCGAAGATGCAACCAAACGGGCCGAGAGGAGCTTGCGCAGTTGCACGGAGGACATGGAGGTGCACGCCAGTGCCGATCCCATGGATGTAAGAAAGCAGCCTTCCGTCTCCAGGACCTGAAGACCGAACGGACTGCCATCCGGCACACGCTGGGCACCATGCAGCGTCTCCAGCCTTGGGCAGGCCCGGAAGCTCGGGTCGGTGTTTCTCTCGCCAGCCATCGCCGCCCCCTTGGGCCCCGACGGCGCCAAGCGCTGGACCCGCGACTGGGGCCTCATCGGCCTCTTGCCCGCCAAGTTTCCCGCCGCGTACACCACGAACGAGGTCGATCTCCGCGGGGCGTTGGGCCGTGGCGTGACGAGAAAGAAGAACTTGGCGATTTTCTCGCCGAAATCTGCCACTTGCCGCCAGCCTTTGTGCTTCCCAAGAGCGGCTTGCTTCCCCATCACGGGTGTCGTGCCAATGGCCGAGCTGGAGTGGATCTGCTGTTCGGGGGCGGCACAAGGAGGACCAGCACCGTACCGGTTCCCGAGCCAAGCGGACCCCACGCCGCGCATGTTTGACCGAGCGAATGGCCGCATCCTCGTGGTGGGCAAACGCGGAGCGGCCACCGGCCTGACGTGGGGTGCCGTCGCCGAGTTCCGCTCGGTCGTGCGCACGCCGCATGCAACGGCGACGTTCCCGTCGCGGGAGCTGACCGTTGTCGGCACGCTCGGCAACAGGAACGCGGCGTTTGCTGCCCCCGGCGACTCCGGCGCGCTCGTCTTTGACGTGACCGGCCGGGCGGCGGCGCTCGTGACGGCCGGCCAGGCGGGCGTGTCGGACACGACCTACTGCTCGCCGCTGGCGCTGATTCTGGACAATGTGTCCAAAGAGCTAGGCGAGGAGGTCGTTTTGCTATTAGGGGGTGGTGCTGCTTGTCTTGCTCCTTGTCGTTTCAGGTTGCAGAGGGTTCTTTGGTCTTTTAATACTTTTTTTTTTTTTTTTTTTTTTTTTTTTTTTTCAAGCCCACCTAAAATTTTTTTTCATCTTCAGCATTACTGTGAAATACAGTCTCTGAAACTGGCTCTCTTGCTTTTGCATAATTGGTGTTTGATTTCCACCGAAAAAAAATCTTGTGTTGATTTTTCTCATTTTTTCTTCCGGTTTGTGTTTCTGGCACTGATTCATCTATTCCCCCCTGTCACAAGTACTTTGACCGGTGGTTGCTCAAAGAAGAAAGACACCGTGCGGCCTTTCACAAACCCACAAAACGTACCATGCATTGCTCATGCATGGTACCGTGCCACGTTGTGCGCGTGCCAGGACAAGGCGCCGTGCGGGTCAAGCGCAAGGGAGAGATATTTAAGGTTTCACGGCCCAGAGCTCCGCAGTGGCACCGCATCGGATCGGATCGTGACAGGTGCGACGGCGCCGATGGGAAATAGAAAAATAGAAAAATGGAATGCAGGCTCCACCGCCTGTGCGATGTGTGACTAGTCCTGTCTCGTACTCGCACAGAACCATTTTTGTCTATCAGCGCTCTGTAAATAGGATGCGTTTTTGTCTACACAAAGATGCTTTTTGTCTCTCTCTCCATTTTTGGTCCCCGTCCATCCATGTTCATCATTACAAAAGCTGTCCCGACACCAGGATGGCCAGGACCAGGGCCAGGGTGCTGAGGACCGGGACGCCGGCGCCGGCACCGCTGGTGGTGACCGTGGGCACGCTGCCGGTGGTGGTGCCGGTGGTGCCGGTGGTGCCGGTGGTGGTGTTGGTCGAGTTCGAGGCGCTGGCCGCGCACGCGTGCGCCTTGTAGAGCGTGGCCGAGTCGAGCACGGTGCCGTTGCGGCTGGCGACGAACTCGTGGGTCATGTGGGTGCAGTTGTGGAAGGTCAGGCGGCTCCAGCCAAAGGTGGCGTTGTTGGTGTCGAGGCCGAAGCGGCTGTAGTCCTGGCGCGGCGTCTGCAGGGCGTCGAGCCCGTCGTAGTGGCCGGCGGCGCCGTTGGTGATGTACCAGGGCGCGCGCGGGTTGTCGAGCTCGGCCGGGTCGACGACGCCGGCGGCCAGCGGGGCCTGGCGCTCGTAGACGTGGGCGTGGCCCGACAGCACCAGGTCGACGCCGTACTCGATCAGCAGCGGCTCGAAGACGTCCTTGCACGACCAGCAGATGGTGCCGCTCGCGTTCTTGTGGCTCAGGTACCAGGGCCGGTGGCCGGCGACGACGACCCACGGCGTGCGGGCACGGTCGACGGCGGCCAGGTCGGCGGCCAGCCAGGCGGTCTGGGCGTCGAGCGTGGCGTTGACGGGCGACGCGCCCATGCCCTCGACGCCGCCGACCTCGTCGGGCGCGACCAGGCCGTGGCCCAGGTCCGTCTCGGTGTCGAGCTGCACAAAGTGCACCATGCCGCTGTCGAAGCTGTACCAGAAGTTGCCCGTGCCGCCGGACAGTGCGCTCGGCATGCGGAAGTGGTTCTTGTAGCCGGTGAAGTTGGTCTGGCCGGCCACGCACAGGTCCGACGTGTACGTGATGTTGCGGGTCTTGTCCGTCGTGCCGCCGTTGTCGCAGTTGGCCTCGTGGTTGCCCGGCCCGACCATGTACGGCTTGTGCGCGGTCACGGCGGCGGCCATCTCGTCGTAGAACTCGTTGAGGATCGTCTCGTACAGCCGCACGCCGTCGGCCAGCGTCACGTTGGCCAGGAAGCCCTGGATCGACTCCTTGAGCCAGTAGTCGGCGTACGCCAGGTCGCCCGGGTGCCAGACAAAGTCGATGCCGTCGCCCTGCGCCGCCAGCGACTGGATCGTGTTGGTGTCGTTGGGCCCGAGCACGTTGGTCGCGGCCACGCCAGTGCCGGCGTGCGTCGTCAGCCCGTGGCTGCCCATCGTGCCCAGGTCGACGACGACGGCCACGGAAAAGGGCGTCGTGTCGCCGGCCGCGCGGCTGGTCGTGAAGTTGCGCGGCGTGCCGGCGCCGCCCGCCGCGGTGCTGCTGTTGTCGGCGCCCACCAGCGGCGTCGGCAGGTAAAAGTACGTCGTGTCCGGGCTCAGGCCCGACACCAGCACGTGGTTGTTGTACGTCAGCGACGTCGCGTACGTCACCGACACGTTGCTCGTCGCCGTCTCGTTGAGGTTGTCGGCCGTGCGGCCCCAGCGCACCGTCGGCACGGCCACGTGCTCGTACGTGTTCCAGCTGACCATCATGGCGCTGTCGCCAAAGTACGCCAGCCGGATCTGCGAGTTGGGCGTCGCCGTCATGTCGGCCTGGGCCAGCCCGGGCGCCAGCCCGGCCACCGCCGCCGCGAGGTTCCGTGTAAGCCGCATGGCGTCGGTTGTGTGTGTTTGTTTGTGCGTACCCAAGAAAGTCGTCCGGTTTGCCGATCACCTGCCGCCAAGAAACAGTTCAGCGAGAGTTTTTCAGTATCCCAATGCACATCACCTCCTGCCAAGACGCGGCGCAGGCCTCTTCTTTTAAAGACCATCTGGCCCCCCCGCCGACCCGGCAGTCTGTTCCTGCAGTAGTGGCCCCTGCGTGCCTGACATCCTGTCAACGATGTGATATGGACAGGACGCCATTGGTCCGCAGCCACAACGTGGCAGACATCCGGTCCTGAAAGATTTTTTCGACGTGGTCGAGCGTTGACGACGCTGATACACGTGCGTGGTCTGTTGGCCTGCAAATGGCTCAGAAATGGCCATGTGTTGGAATGGAGATTCTGATTGGTCAATCCGTTGTTGGATAAAAGTGGGCCATTGTGACAGATGCCTTGGTAATAAGGCCGGACTCATTTCCTTCTCCCTGGAATTATCCCGTACGGAATTCCCCCTGAAAGTTGGGATGGATCCCAAGTGTCAAGGTTTGTATGTGTGAATCTGGATAGTTGTTCTATCTACCAGGCTACCGTGAGACGTATGTATATGGTACCTGCTTAGTCAGGTGTTCCTGACACCAAGCGAATACAACAAGTTTTTCCTCCGCTTGCTGTATGGCTTTGTGGCTGATGTCTGCATGCATGCCTGAGTGGCTGTGCGCTAATGTTTCATCCGCTGCACGCGACTGTTTTGCGCATGGATTACGGAGTACATACGCGGAATGCCGGTCGAACGAGCAGGGATTTATTGACGAACTCTAACCAGTAATCGCACTTAGAGACCTTCCCTGGAGAATCTGACATCGTCTTCGAATGACTCACGGACACGGACCAGCCAATTCTCTTAAGCCTCGTTTTGTATGGCGAGGCAGCAAAAGTATGGACCATGGATCACCGCGAAAAACAGCAGTCCTCCCAACTCTGTAGGCAAACGTGACCTACAGATGCCGATAATAAGGGCTGTGCTCGTATTCAATTTGTAAAGCTTTCTTTTCGTGGAAGACAGCAAAAGGGAGTACGGAATCCTAAGACATGCCGATGTGAGGCGGGCTATGGCACTTGACGTGCGAGTGGGCCGCCAGGGGCACCCTGCTCTGTACGGAGTACCAGAGCCACTACAGGTATACTGCCGCGAGCTCCATTCCGTATTCTCTCCTGTCCGCATTACATGGTGTTCAAGGCCAATTGCGCTTTCCGCTGCGCATATCTTCATTAACATGACTTCAACAGCGACCAGGGAGTAGCCCGGTGCGGGCACGCAATGCGGCTGCAAATCGAACTCGACAGCTCAGGCCTTATGGCGGTGTCCTAAGTATCTTACTCTGTACGGCGTAGATCGTTTCACGCGTAATACGAGATTGTCCAAAAGCCTAGACACCCCCGCCAGTAATTGTTTTAGGGTGTGCAAACACATTCCGTCTCACGAGGATCGACAGGAGGGGTGTGCAATACGAAGTAGAGGGGAGTTTTGTTGTAGAGGGGGGTCTGTTGTATTAGAGGGGGCGTGCCACAAAAATACAAGAGCTCCGAGTACAAAGCGAGCTCGAGTACAAAGCGAGCTCGAGTACAAAGCGAGCTCGAGTACAAAGCGAGCTCGAGTACAAAGCGAGCTCGGGTACAAAGCGTCTTGTTTCTGGACAATGATGCAGCCCATCAACCAAAAACAGATTTTTGTTAGAGAGAAGGAACTTCCTCCGGATCCCAGAAACATAGAAAAGATCGAGGAGCCAGATAAATCAGCATCTACTTCGACCGGGGGGGGGGGGGGGGGGGTGTAGTCCTACAGTACTAGGGGGCCGTGCCACCAGTGGAGGTACTCCGTATCTTGAACCGCTTTTTGCGGCCCACACGCAACATCATCTGGCCCTTTAGCACTGAGAGGACGGGGCAAGCCGTTTTTTACTCCGTACCTACACCGTAGTGCCCCTACAACCCGCCTTGTTTAATGGCCAGTATAAGTATAAAAGGGCACCTATCCGTAGCACGCATCGGAGCCAGAGAGCAAAGCTCCTCGTCATAAACACTTGCAAACTCTCGCTTTTGTTTGTTCTTGCACAGACTCCCGCCCATATCGCCTCGCCCGGTTTCTCGTCTCTACCTCGCCTAGTGTACCCGGCTCTGCCTTTTCTCCTGACCATGTCGTCCACCACACCCTCTGGATCTCGGCCGCACGTCCTGGTGTCCCTTGTCAACCAGAACAACGATGCTGTCTCTCTGCCTCCGGGCACCAACCAGAACATCGATGCTGTCTCTCTGCCTCCGGGCACCAACCAGAACATCGATGATGTCTTTCTGTCTCCGGGTGTGAACTTCTTGACGGCCACCCGCCTCCCGACCCCCGAGTGTCTTCGCAGTGCTAATCGTTCCGTGTTTCTCGACAGACCCGGGCCATCCCATGTGTGACTTTGAGGTTGCACACATGGGCGAGCACCTTCCCGTCACGCACGGGTACGACGACGGCCCCATGGTCGCACCCGCCGAAGTTGCATCAATCCGGCCTCATCTGATCACCAGCTACGCCTGGCATGCCTTTTTCTCCGGCGACGGAGCCTACGACAACACGATAGGGTCGGAGAATACGACCGAGTCGAACACGACCGAATCGAACACGGCCGAGTCGAACACGACCGAGTCGAACACGACCGAATCGAACACGACCGAGTCGGACAACGTCGCCGGGGCGGCCCAGCCGCGCACGGAGACGACGGCCGCAAAGACGACGCCGGGAAGAAAGGAGACGGATGCAACGAAGAAGGGCAGGAAGAAGGCACGGCCGAAACTGGCCAAGTAGAGCATGGCCGGCCGGTCGTGCTCAGAGGACGGTAGGAACAGGGGAGTTTAGGGCACTTTCAACCCCCAGGGGGGAAGGGAACTCCGCATTTCAAGACATTTCAAGACCCAATTGCAATTTACGATTTCCTCCGCCCATCTGAACAACTCGTTTCCCCAGCAAATAATTCACCAGCCCCAGATACCCACCTCGTCCGCTTTAGACTCTTTTTTTTTCTCTTTTTCTATTTCTTTTTCAGGCAATCACAAAAGAACCATCATTCAAAAACGACTTCGCAGAATACAAAGCGTGAAAGAAAATGCAGTTTTCAGGCACGAGTGTGCGATTATTCTTTCCCCTTTTCCCAACCCTCCTGCGTCCTGCGTCCAAGCAAAAAAAATCGGCCTGGCGTTCCCAACCCCCCAACCGATTATGTAGCACACCCACCCGCCTCGGGCGTTTCGTTTGCCGTAGCTTATTTTTATCGCAATGTGCCCCGTGACCGCGCAGACACAGACAGCGGCAGCGACTACCGGACCTCCGCTGTATGCCTGTAAATACTCGCTACAATCGCGCCTCAGCGCCTTCTCCTATAATTGCCCCATCCCGTCGGTGCGCTACCGTTTTATGGGTAGTCGCTGACGCAAAACATTTCTACCGAAATCCCACGATAAAAGCTTAAAGAAAGAAGAAAGAGACAGTAGCATTATCCATTGCCTTACCACACATCCCTCCCTCCCGCCCTGCACCCCGTTAAAATGCCCACCGCACCACACCCGCCCGTCGATGCCCAACCATTGCGAATACATTTTAATTGCCACCGCCCCCCCCCCCCCCCCCCCCCTACTTTTTTATTTTTGTAGCGCCCTGTTAGTTAAAATGCTGGACTCTTTGCTCCGCGGTAGTAAATGAGAATTTGAATACTTGACAGCCTCCTGACTTCTTTTCCTCTTCCTCTTGTTGGAGATTATAGAACGGACAAGAATCCGTATTAGGCGCCTCATCAAATACAACGCGCGACCGTTTGCCGTGGATAGATTTATATGCGCGTTTCTGCACGCTTTCTTGCATTCAGTGGCCTGCCTGATCTTTAATGCACGTATTACAAGCCCGATTTTGGGTGGGAGCGATAAGCAGGCCGGCTATGGAACCTGCAGGAGCCGCATTGCAGACGATACTTACTATGCACCTTGCGAACTGTGCGAACTATTGCGCTTCCAGCCCCCCATAGTTGGGTCGGTTGCATGTGCGGTATGATACCCCTCGTTCTGACCAACCGACATCACACGAGGATAAAGCTGTGAGGCGCGGAAACCCGAACCGCGGGCACGTCAGACCAAGAAGCACACCGTTCCTACACCGCTCTTTACCAGAGTCTTGCCTTTACGACGCTGCCTGCCTCTCGTCGTCATGGTCATGTATGCCATCCCCACGCATCCTCGCATATTAACCTCTTATTTATGATTCCGTCTCTCCTTTTTTTATCGCTCCTTCTCTCTTTTTTCTTCTTTTCCATTACAACCCTCGTTTATAACTCTATCTCTCCTTATTTTGTCGCTGCTTCTCTTTCTTCTCTTCTTTTCTATCACAACTCTTGTTTATAATTCCGTCTCTCCTTATTTTATCGCTCCTTCTCTTTCTTCTCTTCTTTTCCATCACAACTCTTGTTTATAATCCCGTCTCTCCTTTTTTGTCGCTCCTTATCTGTCTCGTCTCGACGTCCGTCTTGCTTCTTGCCTCCTGACCCCTGGACACCTCTCCTTACAAGAATGTCTTCTTCAGCTACGCAGGTAAGATACGTGCGCTCCACGCCGTCTTGTCTCTACGGGTTCTTACTCTAACTCAACTACTAGAACATCGGCAATACCGCCGAGTCGGGTGAGACAAGGGACTTGCTTTTTCTTTGTCTTTCTCGAATCGATCATTCCTTTCCAATTTTCCAACTCGATCCCCCTTCTCCTTATCCACGCTTACTCCTGATTGCTACTTACAGATGCTCCCCTTCCCCCGCGCAACGAGGAGTTCACCCACATGAGCGACCACTTGAACACGGAGCACCCGCCGGGCGACATTCTGTTCCTCGACGACGAGGTCGATGATGCACCCCCCGCCGTTGATGCCGGCCACCCGGATCCGCCCGCTGGCCATGCCTGACGGGCTTTCCTCCAGGCGGAGACGAACACGCGGCCACCGAGACGAAGCTGGCCGCAGAGGCCGACAAACCAACTTGCTCCAGTCCTTTCCAAACAAACACAGCCACACATGAGAGACCAGTGAGGGAACGCCGCAGCCTCTCCTTCCATCTTCTACTGCATTGGATGATTACATTCTTTATTCAAATCATTTCCCAACCAGAGAAGAACACTGGCGCCTCTCTCTCGATCTTCTGTCATCAGACAAGTGCATTCTTTAATACAATCCAAACTATTCTGCAGCACTATGGGCCAATAACGGCCCGTTAGCGTGACAGGCAACAATCGTGCGCGTACTTCGTATTTCGCTCTTGCCCGCTCCCGTAGAGCTCTTCAGCGGCGGCCTCTCGCTGCGACCCTCTCTGCTGCAGGCTGCAGGCAGGACGTAACGGAAATTAGCTCCTTGCATGAAACAAATTATGCTGTATGCAAAAAGAGATTGCAACAAAAAAAAAAAACCACCTGCCTCGCCATTCATTGCCTTTCTTCCCTCGTAGCTTCGCAGCCAGGTCGGTTCGTCGTCTGACACAACACACCCTACGCACAGATGGCGCTATGACAGGGGCTATGATACCCGATGTTGCTCTGTAAGATACCCCAGACACGCTATCTCGTAGTGTAAATCTAAGCACGGCCCCCCCCCCAAAAAAGCTGACGCTGGTCGCTAGGCACCTTAACAACAACACAACGTCGCATTTTTGCACAGCATAGCCTACGGTTTTCTTTCACCCCCCGGCGCCTGGCCTGAAATTCATGCTGTAGCCCCCTGTCTTCTCATCCTTGACCATCTGAAAGTTGCTTGTGCTGAGCCCAAAAGGCCGAAGCAAGCCGTTTCCGAGCTGGGTGCAGTTAGTGCTACAGAATCAACCAATGAGAGAACACACGCGCAGCCTCACGAGATGCGTGCGTAGGGGGGAAGGCGCCTCACCTCCTTTAGCTTGCCCATCATCTCGCCCATTTCCGCCTCCTTGGCGGCTGCTGTGCGCGCTGGCAACACGCGCAGCTGCTGCGTCACCACCCGCCGGTCCGCTGCGCCCAGCGTGCCATCAGGCAGCGCGGCCAGTGCGCCGTAGTCCTCTTCTGCGCCCGCGAGGTTGGCCCAGCCGCCCAGGGCCGCACGGGCGCGGGCGCGGCGCAGGAGAGCCTTGGCACGGATGCGCAGGCAGTCGTTGGGCGTGGGCGTGGGCGTGGGCGTGGGCGAGGGCGCAGGAGCCGGGGCGTGCGCCCTACCCGCGGAACGTGCACCCACGCTGATAATTTCTTCGTCAACCGCCTCAGCCGCTCCAGCCGCCACACCGTATGCGCTGATAGGCTCCCCGGTGGCAGAGCCTCCCCCGGAACGCTCCCCGGTGGCAGAGACTCCCCCGGAACGCTCCCCGGTGGCAGAGCATCCACCGGAACGCTCCCCGGTGTGTGCTGCAGCCCCTGTCGCCACGTCGGCCACCATCTCGTCGCCACCCACACCCTCCTGCTGCCGGGCGTCCGAGCCGTCCGAGCCGTCCAGGGCGTCCAGGGCGTCCAGGGCCGCCGTTGCGCTATTCGCCGCCTCCTTCCACGCCTCTTGTTTCAGATAGCAGGCTGCGCGGTTCGACTGCAGCACGGCTAGCTCGTAGCGGCGGCCGGGCGGCAACGTGGCCAAGGCGCGGTCGTAGGCGGCGAGGGCGGCGTCGACGTGGCCGCTGCCAAACAGCGCGTTGGCCTCCGCCTTGTGTGCGTTGGCCTCGGCAACGAGCGCCTTGCAGCGGAAGAAAGGTCAGCAGGGGAGTAGGAAAGCAAGACAAAAAGAGGACGACTTGGCACGCACCGCCTCTTCCTCGGGCGAGAACTGGACCACCTCCTCCTCCGCGTCGTTGTCGGCCGCAGCGTCTGCCTTGGCGGACGCCGCCGCCGACCGGGCGTCGTCCGGGTTCTGCGTCGCGTCCGATGCCATGACCGCGGCGTCCGTGGTGGTGCGTGTTGTCGTGTCGCCGTTGCCTGGTCTGCGCGAAACGGACGGCTGCTCGCTAGTGGGGGTCTACAGACAAATTCATTGGTGGGGTTCGGGTAGCGTCGTTCTGACTCAACCGCAGCACATTGTTGCTTCTTTCATCTCTGCCCTCGTTTTTCTTTCCTTTGATCCTGCCACCCGGCTACAGACAGACACAATGGCGCCCAAAACAGAGTATGCTTCTACCCAGACGGATTGTAACCCGCCAATTGACTAACCCCCAGCTTCCCCCCCGTCCGCGCCTGTCTCTTCGACATGGACGGCCTTCTCATCGACACCGAAGACATCTACACCTCCTGCATCAACACCGTCCTCGAGCGCTACGGCCGCCCCAACCTGCCCTGGCACATCAAGGCCCGCCTGCAGGGCCGCCCCCTGCCCGAGGCCAACAAGATCTTCATGGCCTGGGCCCAGCTGCCGATCGACGCGCCCACCTTCATGCAGCAGAACTCCGTCCTCCAGGCCGAGCGCTTCCCCTCCGCAAAACCCCTGCCCGGCGTGCCCGCCCTGCTCGACACCCTGGCCCACCGCACCGCCGGCGCCGTCCACATCGCCCTCGCCACCTCGTCCCAGGCCGCCAACTTCCGCCGCAAGACCGACCACCTGCAGGACCTCTTTGCCGTCTTCCGCCCCGAGCACCGCATCCTCGGCGACGACCCCCGCATCCCCGCCGGCCGCGGCAAGCCCCTGCCCGACATCTACCTGCTCGCCCTCGCCACCATCAACGCCTCCCTGCCCGCCGGCACGCCGCCCATCCAGCCCCACGAGTGCCTCGTCTTCGAGGACAGCGTCCCCGGCGTCGAGGCCGGCCGCCGCGCCGGCATGCGCGTCGTCTGGTGCCCCCACCCGGGCCTCAAGGCCGAGTACGCCGGCCGCGAGCCCCAGGTCCTCGCCGGCACCACCGGCGAGGCCGAGGCCCAGATTGCCGCCGCCGCCGCTGCCGCCGGCGAGACCGCCCCGCCCCTGCCCCCCGCCGGCGCCGAGGACGACGGCTGGGCCGAGTACCTGCCCACCCTCGAAAACTTTCCCTACGAGCGCTACGGCATCGCCGTCGCCCAGGCCACCGAGGCGGCTTGAGTGATACGCCACCGGGAAACAACCCCCCGGATCCCTGCACGGCTACAGCCGAGTACCACCACACCACCCGACGCCACACACAACGGTCTCATGCATTGGGTCATCGTGCCGTCGGGCGCTCGCATCCAGCACGGTGTGATTTGATTCGTGTCTGAGGCGGGATTGGACCAACCGTAGCACAGCTCTGGACCGGGGCGTAGGGCTGCGTGCTATAAAATACCTAAAATACCCCCTTTCGTTTGATTGATTTGTGTCACGGGAAATCGGATTGGTCAAATATTTATGTGATCCTATAGTGATGCGGTTATAGATTGACGTTATATAGGGTGTCCAGCCATCGTGATTCGTGCCTTTGCGCAGACTCCATATATATCCACTACAATTAAGATACCCGCTCAGGCATCGGCTCCATGGCGTGCAGCCAGTGCCACGTGACGTGTGCTGGCCAACCGGGTGTTATGCAAGACTAGAACAGATGTGCATTAAAGTCGTTGGCGTCATTGGGTGGCCGGTAAAATGCCTTGTAGGGGTGGTCTGGTAGATGGAAATCGGCGCGGAAAAGGGGGTTCATCATGTGCGTGGGCCGTTGTTGATGTAACTGTGACGGTGGCAAGGCCGGAGACGAGTGGTCTGACGGACCCGCAGACGTTACTTCGGCTGCAGGTGCTGTGTTGTGCTGACCCGGTGCAGCGGCTCCGGCCAAGCTGACAAGGGGACGCTCCATCGTCCACGCTGTTGGCGCACAGGGGGGCTTCAAAGGTGGCGCCAGTGCCGCAAATTGATGACCCGCCAGGATGCTTGTAGTCCCTGGTCCCGTCTTGAATGCTGCCAAAGCATCAGCAGGGGGCAGGCTTGCTGGGGCAGGGGGCAAATCTGCTGGCGCTGGGGGGCGACTTGTCACAGTGCCAGGGGGGGGCGATGTGGATGTTGCCGTCGCTGCCGTTGATCGTTTCATCTCCCGGCACCATGTCTGTTGCAGTTCTGCGTAGATCCTCTCCATGCGCCATCCAGTTTCGGCAGACATCTTCTCGAACATAGTAAACACCTCGTCCTGGTCGCGCGGGTCGTGCAGCACCATCGCAGAGACCGACAGAGTCCGGATTGCAACGGCAGCCAGGCCCCGGTCTTTGTTGTGGGCAATGATGCCACACACTTGGTGGGCGTGGTGGTGCAGCGGCTTTCGGTTCTCCACGGAGTCGTGAGGGTCGATCGGATTTACCTGGTGAAGCAGAACCATGGCTGTATGATAAAAGAGCCGTCCGACGACCGCAGCACGCTTGATGAGCCTGTTATTGTTAGTGGCTGTGATATCAAGGCGCCGAGTGCAGCCATACGCACCAGATGTTCGGGAATCGGGACGTTGACCCATTGGGCACCGGGAAAAGGTAGCCAAATGGCCGCATAGACCGTGGACAACGGCGATTCCATACATCGCAGAGGTGTTTCAGCCGCCTCCACTCCGTGATTTGGTTCTGCAGGCGTATGTGCTCGTCGTGGAGAGAAGGCTCCTGGAACCGTGGTGCAGTTGCACGGAAGTTCACAATCTTGGCCACAATGTAAAAGATCCGGTGCACCCAGATCTCCTCGTCACCACCGTCTGCTGCGGTTGTCCATGTTGCGCCGGACGCATCCGCCGACGTCTCCATTGACTGCCTTCGACACGAAACGGCTCCATTTTCCAGTGTGTAGTTGTTGCCATCCTGTGCAGACAGCTCGTTGCTATTGTCATTCGCGCTTCGTTTGGCCGAGTGCCCCGTACTGCTGGTCTCGGCGTCTGTCGTAAAATCCAGATCGAGCCCCCACTGGTCCGGATCCCAGGCCGTGGGCCAATTGAAGGCGAGGCAGTTCAATATTTCCATGCTGATGTTCAACCAGAAGCACGCTGCACCAATACCTTTGCTGCTTGCATTCCAGCCACACTCCCGGATCAATGCCCGGGCTCCAGTGATGTGGCTTGTCCGGCCATTCGGTTTCTCACTCATGATATCGTAGACGTGCAGAACAACGGCCGTAGTTGCACACTCAACGATGTTCCGATCTGGATTCTGCAGGCTGCGAGAAAGGATCATCGTTGCTGTGTTGTAGTAAAATAAGGCCTTGTCGTCCTTATACGCCGGGTTAACAAGAGTGAGTTGCTTGACACCACAAGCCAAAAATGCGTTTAGCAACATGGGCGATTTCAGGGCAGAAAATGGAATGATGCGGCTGAAATGCTTTTCTTTGTCGAGTACATCCATCCAGATGGCAATGTTCTGCACAAACACCTGCATGAACAACATCTCATCGGGAGAGTCCAGGTATTCACGCTCTCCTGCTGCCGTGTCTGTGTCGTTCCCGTAAACCTCCACAAGGTCACCAACTGCGATAGGCCTTCCATCAGTAGCAGCATTCCGGAGAAGTCTCCCGGTTTCGGATGGTGGTGTCGGTAGTCCGTCAGGGCCTTCGTTGTAAAGCACAGTACAGGCTGCACCTCCCAATCTGGTAATGCTTCTGGTGCTAGTACGAGGGCTGTTTCCTACTTCGACTTTGGAAGATGACGTTGGAGAATGGCCAACGCCTTGGGCAACCATGGAAGATGTGATGCTCGACGCATCACTGGATTTGGAAGCACGTCTACCGCGCCAGCCCATATCTTGCAACTCGGCGTCGCCCGCGTAGATAGAAAATTGTCCATTCTCTTCATGAATGCCCGGTGGATCTAATGTTGGTGACGGGGCCTGAAGTCTTTCCTTGGAAATTGAAGACTGTACATGGGGGTTTTGTGCCTCCTGTTGAACAGGCATTGCCTGCGGTGGTGTGTGCCCTTGAATCGGATATCCGGAGGCAAGGAAGGTTGATGATTGTGCATGATTGTCCGCATTTGTAGTATTGGCGTCTGCCCCGAGGTGTCGATGGAGCTCTCGGAATTTGATGCTCTGTGGCTCTTGAAAACGTTGGTCTATGGTCACGTCCTGTTCACGTGGATATCGCTGAGCACCACCGGCGTATTCCGAAGCAATCAAGCGAGATTCATCCACAAAGGATACTTTAAATGTCAGCAAATATTCAAGATATTTTTTGTGCACTCAGTTGCTCACTCGTACCGTTCCATTCCGTCATTGGAAGAAAATAAGGCACTGGCTTGACTTGGATATCGATAAAGTTTAGCCGCAGCCCACGTTTGCAATCTCGGTTTCCTTTTCGACAATTGAAGCAGTCGGGCACGGATATCCCAAGAGCCGGTTTTGCAAGAGGAGAGTCGCACTTTAGGTGCCTTTCTCGACAGGTCAAACACCCGGTTCGGACTCTTTTGGATTTCGTAGGGCCAGACGTAGCAAATGAAGATGGCAGTAGTCCACTTTTGACCACCGGCGACATTGTTGTGCTTGGTGCTTTTTGAAGATTTGGAGAGCTGGGTGGTCTTTCGTTCTTCCTGGATTTATCTGTAACAAATGCACTTTCTTCACACCGCGCACGCATTTGACTACCGTGGAAATTGTAAAGCGTAGGCAGATTCTTGCTGTTATGTGAGCCGCCTCTGTTCATCGCTGGCGACCCTCTCACGGGGGATGCTACAGAGTTGATGGTTTCCATTGACCGGTGGCCGCTTTTGGGAGTTGGACTGCTTGTGTTGTGAAAATCTAGTGATGTGTGGAAGGATGGTGGCTGGAGTGTGGAAATGGTTGGCATTGCAGAAAAAGGCACATTCGATAGAGTTGGTTGTTGGGTTGAGGGAGATGATTGTGCTGTGTCCGGGTCATTGTATGAGCAGACGCTGTAGCGTAGAGTATTCTGGACAGCTCCAGAAACGTGTGACTGTGGCACATACTGGCCAGAGGAAGCATTCTGCCTGCGGGGATGTTGTCCGTGTTGGACGCCTGTAACAGAGCAAAGCTCTGGGGAGATGGGTGTTGTTTGAGAATGGAAGGAAGATGAGAAGGATGAAATGGTTGGGGGAAGAAATGAGGCAGACGACGAGGTGTTGTGCTGAACTGGTGTTCCCGGGCGCGGGTCCAAACTCGTCTTCATTCTCACAGCGGGATTGACGCGGCACGGGAACCGGAGAGCATGGACGGCAACAGCCGCAGTGCAATGAAACAAGACTTGCAGACGGGACACACACTCTGCTTGCTGGGTTTGATCGTAGGGCCGCCCTCGTGTTCGTGTTCGTGTTGTCAAAACAAAGTGGCGACGACGCAGGGTGTTGGCGGTCAAGCTGGGGTTTACAGAAGACGGATGCGTCGTAGCTGTGGAAGAGAATAGATTGCACAGGCGCACGAACCCGCTTTTTGGTAAAGGGTTGCGTAAGTCTCGTTGCTTCTGTGTTTTGGTTTTGCGGTTCTCCGAGTATTTTTCGGCTGCTGTGTCCGCGGCGTAGGGTTTGCATGTGGCTTGCGTTCGAATGCTGTGCGTCTTCATGGAAACTACTCCTTGTTTCGAAGAAGGGGGTTTCTTTCTGTAGGCACAACCTGAAGACAGCAAAGGAACAAAACTCGTTGTCATCCAAAGGAGTGTTACTCCTGGACGCGGTTCGCAGAAACCTTGCGTCGGAAGGCCGTGCTTAGCCAAGGAATTGTGCGAACGACGAAGGATCTGTGTGGCAGGTCATGGAAGCAGGAATTGATATGAATTGAGCCTGGAACATCCGGAACCGTGTTTGATACGGAAACACGGCTGGCGTGCCACAGAAACCCACCGAGTCGTGGAGGACAACCACAGGCTATGGCTGTCGGGTTGTGCCCGCAACCGCATACCAAAAACAGCCCTGGGTGGCCTGATCGAAGACGACAAACGCCATATGCAATAAATCTTACCGGAGGATTGCTGCCACTGTAGCCATTTTTATTCTGTGAGCAAGTAAACAAGTCCGAAGGCAGTACCACGAGGGGGTCTTCTGTGCGACTGGAGATGAACCACCGGGATTCTCCCGCGGGCCATATGTGTTGTGTTTTGCTTTGCATCGTCGAGTCACGTTGAAAATGGCTTTCCAACAAAAAAAAAAAAAAAAAAAAGACGAAAAGTAAATCAAGTAGAAGAGGAGAGTTAGGTCACGGGGAAACATGCCCAAATGGCAGTAGCGATGCAAATGGCAAATAAACCAAGCAAGCGCGATGCAATACTACGCATGGAAGGAAAGAGCCCCACGCACCCCCAGACTTTCCATCTCGGTGAACAATTTTGAGACGAGCTCATCTTGGCGAAATTGTTTCTTCAATCTCAGAGTCTGCTCCGAAACATCCCTTCATGAAACCGAGCCTGCGCGGTGTCACTCGAATCCCTGCATGCTTGCCGTTGGACAACCGCCCCGAGCTGTTGACGGACCATTCGAGGTTGAGAACCACTCTTTTCCGTGAATTTTAAGAGACTCGAAACGTGGCTTCGGGTTGCCTTGTAACCAGAACGTTTCGTGTCCGGCATCGATCGGCGTTCGCAAGGCTGACAAGGCTGTGACGGCGAGGGGCGCCGGGGCTCCACTGTTGCGATCTCAACTGGTGGACCTTTCGGCGCCAGCGCGCTCCAAACCCGGCTTTTTGCTGCCTGCAACCCACCCCCATGACCGACTCTGCGCAGCCCTCGGCCATCCTGCGTGGCCACAAAGCGTCTGTCCAAGCGGCCGCTTTTGTGCGGCTGGACAGCCGCCAGCCGGGTGCGGCCGTGGCCACGCCCAACACGCGACTCGCGACGGGCGACAGCGATGGCTTCGTCGTGCTCTGGGACCTGGCCATCGTGCGGCCGCGCGCTGTGTGGCGTGCACACGACAAGAGCATTCTGGGGTTGGCCGGATGGGACGATGCGGCGCAGATTGTGACGCACGGGCGCGACCACAAGCTGATCGTGTGGCAGCTGGGCGTCGACGACGAGGCGCGGCTGAGCACGGCGCTGCCGCTGGAGACGGAGGGGGCGCGCGCCGGAGCTGGCCAGGACGAGCGACCGCGGCCGTGGATCGTGTACATGCTCGAGATTGGCACGGTCAACTTTTGCTCGTTTGCATGGTGCGTGGCGGCAGCGACGCAGTCAGCGCCAGTCACCGAGGGCACTGGATCCCCCCCCGTCGAGCGGCTGGTTGCGGCAACGAATGCGCTCAGTCTCGAAGCTGTACGTTCAAGGCACATTGCATGAAAGAGGCTCCTACTAAACGCATAGGTCGATATCTTTCATCTTCCATCCCAGCGCCGCGTCAACACGGTGCAGCTGGGCATCAACGAGGGCATGGTCATGGCCATAGCCCTGTTCTACACAAAACAATCCGACGTCGAGGCAAGCGAGGATGCTGGCCCGCTCGTGCTCCTGGCAGGCTTTGAGAACGGTATTGCCGTGGTGGCGACACTCGACCGCGGTGTCGACGGCCCGGCAACCATACGATACCGTGCCAAAACGCACACACAGCCGATCCTCTCGCTCGACGTGGCACCCGACCAGTCGTATTTTCTAACATCGGCTGCCGACGGCGTGATTGCAAAGCATCCGATACCGGTGCCCGTGCCGGAAACGCAGACGACGACTAAGAATCAGAGAGACGATGCGGAGAAAGATGCCGCCACAGCTACAAAAGCAGCATCTGCTCCATCTCCAAACCCAAAATCACTATTGTCTATGGCTCTAGCAGGAGAAGCAGCACCACCACCGCCGCCAAAACCACGGCCACGGCAACCTGCTTCTTCGGAGTCCCCCATTGTCCAGACGAAGCCCCTTCAGGTGACAAACACCAAACACGCCGGTCAGCAGGGGTTGCGCATCCGAAGCGATGGGCGCATCTTTGCCACGGGCGGCTGGGACAACCGCGTGCGCGTGTACTCGGCCAATACGCTGCGTGAGGTGGCCGTGCTCAAGTGGCACCAGGCAGGCTGCTTTGCGGTGGCGCTTGCGCCGGTGGGCCGGAGTCAGACCGCCGATGCAGGCAGCACGGCCGCCGGAAGCAGCAGCAGTAGCACCGGCGGAGGTGCGGCGGCCAGCAACAGCGAGACAAGGCTCGCGGCGCGCCCGACGAGCACGGCCATGAGCGTCAAGGCGAAGCGGCTGCAGCACGCGGTGGAGGCGCACTGGCTGGCGGCGGGCAGCAAGGACGGCAAAGTGAGTTTGTGGGATATATTTTGACGAACAGATAACGAAAAATCTATGGCAATGGGTATCATAAAAAGTGCGTCGTTCCTCCAACGCCCTGGCCAAAAAAAAAAAAAGAAAAAAGAAAAAAGAAAAAAACAACAAAGTGCAGACGTTCCGCGCTACAGCTCCTTGTAAAAGTGCTGCTTGAACTTGCGGTTGGCGCGGTCGGGCGCGCGGTGCATGAACTGCGAGCCGAGCAGCTCGACGACGAGCGTCGGGTGCGCGGGAGGAGAGCTGTCGTCGGCCGACGGGTAGACGGCCTCGCCAGGCTCGTCGGAAGTGTCCTCCGGCGCCGCCGCCACCGGGATGGCGATGCGGAAGAAGGTGCCCTCCTTGGGCACCATCTTGACCGTGTTGTCGGGCGTGACGAGCTCGAGGACAAAGCGCGTGTCGCGCACGACGATGCCGCGCAGGCCGACGCGGCCGACGCACGCGCTGCGCGTGACCAGCACGGCGGCGCCGTGGAAGTCGGCGGCCGTGAGCTTGACGGCGGCGGCGGCGGCCGGGGGGGTGCCGGAAGTTGCTGCGGCCGTTGTCACAGTCCCGTCCCCCCAGGCGGCCGACCGCAGCTCCGGGCCGAGCACCTCGCGGATGTAGCCGAGCCAGAGGCGGTGCAGGGGGAGGAAGGTGGCGTAGGACTGGGCAACACCGGCCTTGCCAGCCCCGGCCTTGCCAGCTCCGGCCTTCCCGACCGGCACGTCGTAGAGCGCGAGGGCGCGGCGCTGGCGGGCCGACAGCGGCTTGGGCCGCAGCTGGGCCTTGCCCGAGCGGCGGGTCTGGCGCTGGTGCTCCTGCTTGCGGCGGCGGTAGCGGCGGCGGGCCTCGCGGCCGTCGTGGCCGGGCAGGCGGAGGGTCTCTGCAGACTCGGCACCACCGGCAGCAGCAGCGGCGGCGACAACGTCGGAGGGCGGCGGCGACGTGGGCCGCAGCAGCTGGGGGCGGTACTGGATTTTGTCGGTGAAGATCTGGTTTGCGGCGTCGGGCGAGTGAGCGCGCTCGAGCAGGCGGTGGACGACGGTCTTGTTGGCCGCCATGGTGGTGGTGGTGGTGGTGGTGGTGGTAAGTAAGTGAATCTCACTTCACTCGTAGAGAAAAGCTCGAAAATTGGCCGTCCTTCTCTTCAGCAGTGCACGTGCATGCTCACGTGCTCGAGGGAATTAAATTATGTCAGCCGCCGTATTTCCGGGGACGATCGCGATCGCTTCCCAGACATTCCGGGGGTTTGTTTCAATTTTTTCTGCGTTCTCTACTCGCTGCCAGAGTCCATTCCGCTGTGTAGGCACATGCATGCCGCAGAGGCTCAGCGCGCTTCGGGGCCCTATCGCAGGCGGCCAATGCACCCCAGCCCCAGGTTCCCCGGACTCCAGTAAAACAAGCTCTTGCTTTAGGGCACTTTCCCCGCTGAATGGACCTCGGTTAGCGCGGTGCCGGCCTGCGCGACAATACGTGATTCGCCATTTGTTGTCCTTCTTTTGTCCTCGCCGCGCTTTCCATCGGAGCCGGCAACCTGCTGTCTTTTCTCCATCCTCTCTGCCGACAGCAGGCGTCTCCTCTTCCTAATTGCGATTTCCTCCTTCTCTCCGACATGCCCTCCAAACCCTCTACCCACGACAAGGCCCCCGACCTCGAAATCCTCGGCGATGCCGTCACCTTCCACCCCAGCGGCGTCGAGGCCACGCCCCAGGACCAGGACGATGCGGCGGCGGGCGGCGACAACATGGACACGCGTGAGGAGGCGCTGATGACGCGGATGCACAGCTTCCGGGCAGAGCCGCTGCAGTTCCTGCGGCAGGTGTCGCTGTACGTGTCGGGCACGGGATGGCGCGCCTACGACAACGTCATCGGGCAGCCCATCTTCTACGCGGGCTTCTCGGACCGCATGAAGGCGCAGGTGCTGTCGGCGCCGCTGCTGCGCAACAAGATTGCGGAGATGGCGGAGCTGGCGGTGGCGCGGGAGGAGGCCGAGGGGTGGTTTGCCGGCGACGCGAGCAAGGACGACGGGACCAAGGCCGGCAAGGCCGACAAGGCCGACGTCGAGACGGCCCTCCGGCGCAACCGGCGGCGCAGCCAGATCGAGGCCGGGCTGATGGAGGTGGCGGCGACGTGGACGGACCGGATGATCTGCAAGTTTGAGAGCAAGCTGTTCATCCGCGGCGCGTACTACCTGGTGACGCAGCTGCTGACGCGGGCGTACCACCAGGGCATCCACGTGGCCAGCGAGGACGTGGTGATGCTGCGGCGGGTGGCGGAGCGGGCGGCGGCGGCGAAGCAGAGCATTGTGTTTTTGCCGTGCCACCGGTCGCACGTCGACTACCTGGGCCTGCAGCTGATCTGCTACCGGCTGGGGCTGGCGATGCCGGTGGTGGTGGCGGGCGACAACCTCAACTTCCCGCTGGTCGGCAGCTTCCTGCAGCACGCGGGCGCCATGTACATCCGGCGGTCGTTTGGCAACGACGCGCTGTACACGACGCTGGTGCAGGCGTACGTCGACACGCTGCTGCAGGGCGGCTACAACTTTGAGTGCTTCATCGAGGGCGGGCGCTCGCGCACGGGCAAGCTGCTGGCGCCCAAGTTTGGCATCCTGGGCTTTGTGCTGGACAGCCTGCTGTCGCGGCGCGTCGACGACACGATCATCATCCCGGTCAGCACGCAGTACGACAAGGTCATCGAGACCGAGGGCTACGTGACCGAGCTGCTGGGGCAGCCGAAGAAGGCGGAGAACCTGACGGATTTCCTGAGCGGCGGGTCGTCGGTGCTGTCGCTGCGCCTGGGCCGCATCGACGTGCGCTTCCACGAGCCGTGGAGCCTGCGCGGGTTCGTCGACGAGCAGCTGACGCGGCAGACGGGGCGGCCGTCGCCGGCGGACGCGCGGGCGGCGGCGGCGGCGCCGCTGAGCGCGGCCGAGCGCCACCAGCTGCTGCGCACGCTCGGCTACCGCGTGCTGAGCGACATCAACGCGGTGTCGGTGGTGATGCCGACGGCGCTGATCGGCACGGTGCTGCTGACGCTGCGCGGCCGCGGCGTCAGCAAGGCGGAGCTGGTGCGGCGCGTGCAGTGGCTGTCGGACCGGATCCGGGCCAAGGGCGGGCGCGTTGCGCACTTCCACGCGGCGTCGCTGCCCGACATTATCGACCGGGCGCTCGAGGTGCTGGGCAAGGACCTGGTCGGCATGGTGGACGGGCTGGCCGAGCCCGTGTACTACGCGGTCGACCGCTTCCAGCTGTCGTTCTACCGCAACATGACGATCCACCTGTTCGTGTCGGAGGCGCTCGTCAGCGCGGCCATGTACACGCGCATCAAGCAGGGCGGCGGGCCGGCGCAGCAGGCGATTGCGTACGGCGAGCTGCACGCGCAGGTGCTGTTCCTGTCGTCGCTCTTCCGCGGCGAGTTCATCTTTGGCAGCGAGGGCCTGGCGGCGAACCTGGACCGCACGCTGCAGGGCCTCGAGGCGGACGGGGTGATCACGCTGGCGCGGGACGCGGCCGGGGCGGTGGCGTCGGTCGGCCTGTCGGACCAGGAGCGGCTGTCCGGGCGCGAGAACTACGACTTTTACTGCTTCCTGATCTGGCCGTTTATCGAGGCCAGCTGGCTGGCGGCCGTGTCGCTGATGGGGCTGACGCCGCCGCTGGGGCAGACGGACGACCTGTGGATCGAGGTGCAGAAGGCGGAGGCGAGTGTGCAGTTTGTGAGTTTTCTTTTCTTCTCGTTCTCTCCTTGTTCTGTCCTTGTTCTGTCCTTTGTACTGACTCCTGACTCCCAGCTCGGCAAAACCCTCTACCACCAGGGCGACCTGTCCTACTTCGAGGCCGTCAACAAGGAGACGCTCAAGAACGCCTACGCGCGCTTCCACCAGGAGGGCATCATGGACATTGTCAAGTCGGCCGACCCCAAGATCCCGCCGCGGCTGCAGCTGGCGCCGGCCTGGCGCGCGCCCCGCGACCCGGCCACGGGCCGGCTGCTGCCGGCCGGCCGGCTGTGGGACTTTACCGACCGCATCGCGGCGAGCCGCCGCGAGGGCAAGAACCGCCGCGACTGCGCGACCATCAGCACGCGCGTGCTGGCGCTGGCCGACCGCGTGGGCGGGCGGCTGTTTGCCGACGCGATCCGCGCCGCCGAGGGCAAGGCCGGCGCGCCGGTGACGCTGACGCCCGAGGACGCGAAGCGCGTGCAGGCGGCGGCCGAGGCGCGGGGGCGCAAGGAGCAGCAGCGGCGGCGGCGGCGGCCGTCGCGGTTGTAGGGTGTGGAGGGCAGTGTGTAGGCCGGTGTACGAGTATTTTTTTTCCAGCATATGTACAGCATTCAGCACACGACATTTTTTTTCTTCAGTAACTGTCACATGACCTCACACCTACAGCGCAAACCCCAGCAGGACGTTGTCGATGAGGCGCACGGGCGGCCCGCCGCTGTGGCCGAGGTCCTCGCCCGGCGCGGGCGCCTCGACGGGCAGCATGCGCAGCGCGGCGCTGAGGATGGCGCCGCGCGCGCCGTCGACGGCGCCGGCGACCTCGGCCATGGAGTCCGGGTCGGCGACCGAGACGTAGTCGGGCTCGAAGCGCGCGCGCTGCGCGGGCGGCCGGCGCAGCTGGGCGGCGAGCTCGGCGTCGAGCACCTGCCGCGCGGCGGCGCGCAGCGCGTCGGCGTCGCGCTCCCCCGCGGCGTAGAGCGCCTCCGCCGCCGCCAGCGCGCGCCGCAGCACGCCGGCCACGGCGCGCCGGCGCGGGCCCAGGTACACGTTGCGCGAGCTGAGCGCGAGCCCGTCGGGCGGCTCGCGCACCGTGGGCGCGACGACGAGCGCGAGCGGCACGTGGAAGTCGCGCACGAGGCGGCGCAGCACGACGGCCTGCTGGACGTCCTTCTGGCCAAAGTAGGCGCGCGCCGGCTGGGCAATGTGGAAGAGCTTCATGCAGACGGTGGCGACGCCCCGGAAGAACGTCGGCCGGCTGGCGCCCTCGAGCACCGCGCCCGCCGGCGTGATCGTCACGTAGCTGCCGGGGCCGTCGACCGCCTGGCTCGGCGGGCCCGACGGGTACATCTCGGCCGTCGTGGGCGCGAACACGGCCATGGCCACGTCGGGGGCGGCGGCGTCGGCGGCGTCGGCGGCGGCGGCGGCGTCGGCGGCCTCGGCGTCGGCGGCCTCAGGGGCCTCAGGGGCCTCGGCCGCAAGCTGCGCCAGAACAGCGCAGTCCGCCGCCCACGTCCGCGGGTAGCTGCCCAGGTCCTCGTGCACGCCAAACTGCGTCGGGTTCACGTACACGCTCACCACCACCGCGCCGTTCTCCGCCCGCGCCCGCCGCACCAGCGCCGCGTGCCCCGCGTGCAGCGCGCCCATTGTCGGCACCAGCCCGACCGCGCGCCCCGCCTGCGCCTGCGCCGCCCGCCACGCCCGCAGCGCCGCCACCGTCCGGAACACGCGCACCGCCGAGCCGGGGATCGTGCCGCCGTCGGGGATCGCGTCGGCCGCGGCGGCGTCCAAGGTGGGAGGTGGTGATGCTGGTGCTGGTGGTGTTTGTGCTGCTGGTGCTGGTGCTGGTGCTGGTGTTGGTGCTGTCGCCGCAGCCACCGCCGGGCTGGCTGCTGCCGCCGTTGCCAAACTCATCGTGCGCGAAAAGGGCGTCGTCGCCGTTGCCGTCGGTGTCGCCCTCGTCGCCAGTCGACGTACCGCCGTCCGCCTAGAACCGCCTGCCGCACTGGCCGCCAGTCGTCGCGTCAGGCCTGTCGCTGCTGCTGCCGTGGCCCTTGTTGCCATCGGCTTTTTTCCACTCGTCTGCTTTTCTCTCAAAAAAAACGACAAACTTTTTTTTTACCCTCGACAAAATCAAGCCCGCCGCGCAGCCATTCCGCCCGAAGCAGACCTCGGCAATAAAAGCAGATCTTCCTTTTTCCCGGAAACGAAACGGTCGACGTCCAAGAGCCGGGTGCACGCCGCTTTTTGAGGTTTTTTTTCGCCGAGTTTTCTCACTGTCGTGATCCTTTCTACGACGTAAATCTTGGCCTTTTCCGTGTGGGCCGATCACGTGCAGCTTACACGCCCGGCACTCGACTTCTTCATACTTAGCCCTTCTTCATCCTTCATACAACCAAAGCCGTGTTCTAAATGTCATATATAAGAGTTGAGATAGTTCTATCGTGGACGCCGCCACGGGTATTCCCCCTTTTCCCTGAACAGCCAGGCGCCGATTGGCCTGCAACTGCCCTTCCCCCCAAAATAACGCCCAGTTCCCGCTTGACGCCCGCCCGTGGTAATAGTATATACAGTCCCAAAATGCAACGGCAACAGGCCTTCTGTCCCGACGACACCGCTCTGATGCTCCCGCCGCCCGTTGCCCAGCCCAAAAACCCACAAGAGCCTTCCCTTCCCTTCCCTTTTTTTGTCTTTTGCGGGCACCAGGCCATCGCCTTTGTGAAGTGGTTTCCCAAGAAAAGAAAGAAAAGAAGGGCCAAAGACCAAAAAAAAAAAACACAAAAAAACAGAAAAAGAAACAGCCCCGAACCAAACAGGGGAAAAGAAAGGGGGAATTAAACCAAGAGAAATCCGAACCGGGAGGCTGACAGTTGACAGTCGACTCCCTACGCAGCAATCATGCTGCCTGCAGCCACGCTGCTCGCGCCGTCCTCGTTGTGGCCGCCGCCCAGCAGCTCCAGCACCTTGCCCACCACCGCGCTCGGGTACCCGCGCTGCAGCATCTCGGCCACCACGGCCTGCGCCTGCGCCCGGTCCTCCACCGTCAGGTACGCTCGCGTCATCGCCTCGTACGTGCTGGGCTCGCGCCGCTCCCGGCCCACGCGCCCGTACACCTCGGCCGCCTTGGCCACGTTGCCCTCGGCCGCCCAGCCGTGGATCAGCGTGTTGGCAATGTACGGCGTCATCGCCACCCCGCGCTCGCGCATCAGCTCCAGCACCGCCTCCGTCTCCGCCACCTGGTGGTTCGCCACCATCGCCTCAAACAGCGCCTGGAACAGGCACGCGCTCGCCGGCACCGTCTTGTCCGCCAGCACCGTGTCGAAGATCTGCCGCGCCCCCGCCATGTCGTGCAGGTTGCAGCCCCGCGCGTGCACCAGCGACGCGTAGTGCACCGGCTCCGGCGTCAGCCGCGACGCCCGGATCCGCTCCAGCACCGCCTCTGCCGCCGCCATGTCGATCGGCTCCAGCGTCGCGTGCGTGTCCACCAGCAGCTTGTACGTGTGCGACGTCGGCTCAATGCCCCGCGCCAGCATCCGCTCGTAGTACGCCAGCACCTTGGCCTTGTCGCGCTTCGTCGTCAGGAAGAACTGCATCATGCTGTTGTACGGCGCCGGCCGCGCCTTGTAGTTGGGCATCGACTCCATCTCGTCAAACAGATCCTCCGCAAACGAGTCGTCCGACACCCGGCACAGCGCGTTCACAATCGTGCCGTACGTCACCGACGTCGGCTTGATCGACAGCGCCCGCATCTCCGCAAAGTAGAACAGGCAGTCGTCGATCCGGCGCGCCTTGCCCAGCTTGCCGATCAGCGCATTGTACAGGAACGAGCTCGGCTCCACGCCCTCCGCCTTGGCCCGGTGGAAGATCTTGACCGCCTCCGACGCCTCGTCAAACGTCTTGGTCGACTCCTTCAGCGTCGTGATGTACAGCCCAAACGTGTTGGCCGACGGCGCCGCCCCAAAGCTCAGCAGCTCCTGGTGGTACTGCTCTGCCAGCGTGCGGTTGCCCGCCGTCAGGCACGCGCCAATCATCGCGTCCAGGATCGACGACCAGCCGTACCGCACCACTGGGTACTGCGCCTGCAGCGGCACGTCCGCCCGCGCCATTGCAAGGATGTTGTGGCACAGGTCCATCTTGCCCTCGCGCGACGCTGCCGAGATCAGCTTCGCGTACGTAATGTAGCGCGGGTGCCGCCCAGCGCGGCGCATGTTCCGGAACCGGTTGAGAGCGTCGTTGAGCCGCGGGCCCTTGCGGCCGTGGGTGCCCTCCAGGTCGTCCGAGATGAGAGACGAGCCCTTGAAGTCCGTCTTGTGCGCATACGGGTCGTAGTTGGCCGGCTCCTCGAAGCTCGAAGCCGTCGGCGTCGTCGAAAAGGACGGCGTCGCTGTCGGCATGTACGGCGCAGCCGTAACCGCCGAGGCCACCGACGCGACCGACACACCGTCCTCCCGGGGGTCTGCCATGCCGCGCGCCTGCATGTAGCGGGTGATAAAGGCCACGCCCTCCTCGATCTGGTCGGCCGCCGCCTGCTTGGCACGGCCCTCGGCCGACAGGCGGATACGCTGGAACATCGCCTCCGACTCCGTCAGGCCCTCGGCCACCCGGCCGCAGCCAATCAGCGCCACGGCATACATGGCGGTCGGCTCGACCAGAGACGCCGTCACCTCGACCAGCGGGTTGCGCAGGATCTGCCAGTACTTGGAGGCACCCGCCAGGTCGCCACTGCGGACAAACTGGGCCAGCAGAGCCGTCGTTGGGCTGGTCGTGCTGGAAAGGGTCGACGGGTAGGCAGTCGTCAACGCGTCGTAGGCCGCCACCGCGACGGCCACGTCGCCGTGGTCGGCCGCCGCCGTCGCCACACGCGCCAGCAGCTTGGCCTGCACCTTCTCACTGACGCCCTTGGCCCACTCCAGCGCCTCGCTGTAGATGCCGCGGCTCGTGAGGCTCTCCACGAAACCGGAGCTGATGAGGACGTCCTGCAGGTCGGCGGCGCGCGCGCCGTACTGGTCGACAATCTTCTCATAGAACTTCATCGCGCCAGGCAGCTTGTCGCACACAATGTACGCATTCAGCACGGCAGCGTACACCTGGCCATCCAGACGGTCGAGGAGCGTGGGGGAACCGGCGTCGTTAGCAATGGCCAGGTTCCGGTACTCCTCGTAGCACTCGACGGCGCTGACCAGGTCGCCAGCCGTCGCAAAGGCCGTGATCATGGCCGGGAAAGTCGCAGCGAACGGCGTGATCTTGTCGGTCTCCATGTGGCCGAACAGCTGCAGCATGTCGGAAAGGCGGCCGGCCTGGGCACAGGCCGAGATCAGCTGGTGGTAGGTCTCCGACGAGTAGGCGGCCAGCTGCAGGGACACGGAGTTGTGGAACAGCTGGACAGCCAGGTCGAGGCGGTCTTCCTCCGCCGCGATGGCAGCCTCCAGTTCGTGCGAGGCGAACAGGAACTTGCCGGGCTCGTCCATGCCGCCATAGCGGACGCGCTTCTCCTCGAGCGACTGCTTCTTGGCCGACAGCTCCAGCGACCGCGACGCAAGGAGGCCGACGAGGATGTCAAAGGTCACGCTGTCCGGCACAACCTTGCGGCGCATCATGTCCGCGTAGACGTCCAGGGCCTTGGAAATGGCCTCCATGCGGTCGTTGGGCAGGTGGATCGCGGCCATCAGCAGCGCATTGTACGCGCTGGCAATGGGCCGGATCTCGGCCACGAGCATGGCCTCGAAGACGGCCGGGATCTCAGCATACCGGCCCGCCTCCGACAGGAAGGTGAGGTGGTCGGCATAGGACTGGGACTGCTTGGACGGCGCCGGCGGCGTGATACTCCGCGCAGGCGAAGCTGCGCGAGAAACGGGTGCTGCTTCTTCGGCAGCCGCAGATGCAGAAGAGCCGGGCTCTGTCTCCAGAGCGGCGTTGCTCTCTTGCTGCTTCCGTGCCTCGATCGCGTCCTCGAGCGCAGCGTCGATTTGTGCGAGGGCGGCTGCGTCGTCGGCCGAGAGATGTGTCGCATTCTTTGCCTCTGCGCCAGTGCTGGCAATTGCGGTGTTGTCGCTTTCGCTCCCGACGAGCGTCGGTGAGGCTTCGTTTTTGCCGGCCTGCGCAGCCGCATCGGACTCGGCAGGCGCGGCCGTAGCATCAGCAGAAGCGTGCGCCTCGGCGTCGGCAGACGCTGCGGGCGCAGCCGTCGCGTCATCGTTCTCCGCAAGAACGGAAGCGGGCGATGGCTTCCATTCTATGCGGTTCTGGAACTGGAACTGGATCCATTCGGCCTCGGCTTCACCCTGGGCCTGCAGGTCCTGGAGGTGTTCGAAGTAGGCGTCAAGGCCGCCATGGTTGAGCGCAGCGCGGTGCTCGGCGGAGTTGGCGCTGTTCCGGAAGGCCGCCTGCAGCTGGAGGGCTTGTATGCGGCCGAAGCGCGAGCTGTTGCGGCGAGCAAAGCTCGGCCGGTTCTGTTGACTCAGAACATGGGGATGGGTGGCGGCGACGACGGACTGGGCGTAGCCGTTGGTGAAGGACTTTGCAAACCCCTGACGGATGAAGGTCTGGTAGAGCGAGGAGTAAATGGAGGGCATTTAGGAAAGGCCTGGAGGGGGGTGGTTCTGGGCAACTGTCAGACAAGAGCGACATATGACAAAGATTGAAGAGGACAGATGACACCCGCAGCAAAAAAGGGACGAGGCAAATTAACTCACGTGGAAAAGGGAAAGGCTCGATTGCAGGTTCATTTGACAGCACTGCGCCGCCAAACAAACGCGCCTATATCTGGTAGAAATAAAGGGTAGAGGGGTGGTGATGAAGAAGGGGAAAAGAAGAAATTCGAGGGGGGAGGAGAGCAAGAGGACAGAAAATAGGCTGTGAATGCTGACCCGTACACGCACACAGAGCAGGCGTGGCCTAGTTTTTTTCCCGTCGGCACGGAAAGTGCGAGCCGGGTGAAAAACAGTAGTGGATCCCGCGTGGCAGGCCGGGGTGGATACGCGAGGCGTGCAGAGGAGGATGGAGTACTTCTAGCCGACTCTTGCCCTGAGATCGTGATCTCGAATTCAGCATGAGGAGGGCGAGTTGGGAGTCGGGGGAGAGCGCAGTGCCGGCTCTCTGCAGCTGGACGCGCGCCACGCTACGGCAGTATGCAGAATCACCAGATTCTGGCCGGGATGGCAAAGTGCAGTACTTCCGCGGATATGAACCAAGAGGCTCTTTCTCGCCTTCTCCCTGCTTCTCTTGGGAATGACGCATTTTGCATCTGCCTGCCTGAAAGTCGCCCGTAAGACAGCGCATTCGGACCCGAATTTCAAAGATTGGCAGGCACAGGAAGCGGTGTGGTCCCAATGCGGTCCCCAGTCTTGCCCCCACTCTGCGCTCCCCATATTTTGCGCTGGCCAATGGCATGCGCCCTAGAGCGGCGCCGGCTGCACCATGGAAGGAAGATTTCGGGAAGAATACAGGCCTGGCTCCACTGAAAATTGAAGAGGCTGCACCAAAGCCTCGGACCTGGACAGAGCAGCACACGACGGACAGACGGAGTTAAGGGCCTGAAAGGGGGCAAAAAACTCCAAGCGGGTGACAGAATTATCAGATCAAAGAGTCATCCGCCGTAAAAATTCGAGTTTGGTACTTTTACGGGCGAGAAAACGGCGGATACGGCTCAGGCCGTGCTATGGCCGCGCAGCCTGCCTGGGCATGTTTCTGGGCAGTGTCTGGGCAGCCCTGCTTTGCCCGGAGAGTTGGGCCTAGAAAACGAGCCTCGAAAATTACGAGGAGCTGGCCCCCCCCGGAGCACGGAGCAACCACTTCCCGGCTTACCCAGAGCCCGCGATGACGCCAAAGGCAAACCCCGGGCAGCCGCTACCCCAGAGACAGACATGCGTTCTTTTCTTCTTGCGTGCGGAGGATTCCTGCGTTCCTGGAATCCCTCGGGCCATACTTGAGTACTTCCTGTAGGATTGGCCAATCACGAGTGTTCAATCTCGGAGAAGCCCCATAAATTCCTCCTGCTCCTGCAACAGCCCATCGTAAGCACAGCTGCAGCACAGCTGCAGCACGCGACACCAATCAGACAGGAACGGACAACCGGGCAAACGGACCCCGGATAGGCCGGAGCACGCTCCTGTGGTATTCTGGTCGGCACCGAGGGCCGAAAATACAACCATGCCCCGCAATGCGCCGCCACGGGCCCCGGCCGCCGCCGGAGCCGATCGCCGTCTGCTGACCGAGGACCTGCTGGCCTATGTGCCGGTGCCGGTGCCGGTGCCAGCACCTGCGTCCGGGACCAGTGATGCCGCCGCCGCCGCCGACGACGACTGCTTCCAGAGCACGACCGCCCTCTGGGGCCCTCTGTGGGGCCGCGGCGTGTACGGCGGCGCGCTCGCCGGCCAGGCCCTGGCCATCGCGCAGGAGACGGTCGACGGCGGTAGCGGCGCCACGACGGGCCTGCTCGTGCACAGCATGCACTGCCACTTCCTGCGGCCGGTGCGCGACACCCTGCGCACGCCCGTCGTCTACCACGTCGACCGCGTGCGCGACGGCCGCTCGGTCGCCGTGCGCGTCGTCGTGGCGCGCCAGGCCGGCAAGGCCGTCTTCAGCGCGACGCTGAGCTATGCGCGCGAGCTGGACGGCACGCCCACCAAGACGCTGCAGCACCAGGCGCCGCTGCCTGCCCTGGCTGCGCGCCATGGCCCGCCGACGCAGCGGGCCGACGAGGCGGTCGCACCGCCGCCGCCGGTGGTGCTCTCGCCGACGGCCCAGGCCCACCTCGGCAGTCTCTTTGAGGGCGTGCGCGTCGAGGATCCAGACGCTCCGGGTTCTGGGGGGCGGCCCGAGCAGGCCCGGTTCGGCCAGTGGGTGCGGGCGTGCAGCGTGCCGCGGACCGGCAGCAGTTCTGCGCCCGCCCCCTCGCCGCCGTGCAAGCCCCATCTGGCCGCGCTCGCGTACCTGAGCGACCACTACTTCATCGGCACCGTGCTGCGCGCCCACCACGCGCGCCGCTTCAATGGGTCGCAGTCCGTCGCGGCCGTGGCGCGCGGCCTCGACGCCCACACGCCCGACGGCCGGCTGAAGCTCGACACCATCGAGGCGCTGAAGCGCGAAGAGGCTGCCGAGCTGGCGCGGGCGGGCATCAATGCGGATGCCGACGACACCGACGTGGGCGAGATGCTCGTCAGCCTGGACCACACCATCTACTTCCACCAGCCGACGGCGACCCGGGCCGACGACTGGATGTACTTTGAGACGGACACGCCGTGGGCCGGCCACGAGCGCGGGCTCGTCGTGGGACGCTTCTGGTCGCGCGACGGCGTGCTGCTGGCGACCTGCGTGCAGGAGGGGCTGGTCCGTCTGGGGCAGCGGCCGGAGCCCGAGAGCAAGCTGTGATGTGGGCATTGGAAGCGTCAGAGCATGAGGGCATAGAACAGTAGACTAGACGGCCTGTATATGATAGACGATAGATACTGGACAGATCAATCAAGCCAGATGAAATTGAGCCACTGTCCGGAAATGCCAGACGACTTTGGACAGGAACCCCCGCGAGGCATGGCCTTCGTCGGCCTCGGAGGCGTCCAAGCTACGGTGGGCCGCCGCCCGGTGGTGGGGAACAGCTTTCCCCGCCCGGCGAAATTTAGCGGTGCTCCTCCCGCTTCCCCCTTTTGCCCCCAACGGCCCCCAGACCGCCAACCTCTCCGACACACACACCACACCATGGCTACAGACGCCGCGGACACGACCGCCTTCTCGGCGCCCGGCAAGGTGCTGCTGGCCGGCGGCTACCTGGTGCTGGACCGGGCGCACACGGGCCTGGTGTTTGGGCTGAGCGCGCGCATCAACGTCGTCGCCCAGGCCATCGAGACCAGCCCGGGCGTGCAGCTCAGCGAGATTGTCGTCGAGAGCCCGCAGTTCCGCGAGGCGCAGTGGTCCTACGGCTATCACCTGGCGGACGACGACGGCGGCATCACCGTGACGCAGCTGCGGGTGTACGTTTTTCTCTGCTCTTGTTTTTCGTTTTCGTGTCTTGCCGAATTCCCCTGTTTCGTTTTTCTCTTTCTTCTCCCCCACCCCCCTGCATCGTCTTTCTTTTTTTTTGTCTCACTCTCTAACCCACCAGTGGCTCTTCCATCAAGCCGAACCGCTTCGTCGAGACGACCCTGGCCTACGCCCTGACCTACGTCTCGCGCGCCGGCAAGCTCACCTCCTCACACAGCTTCAAGTCGGCCCGCCTGACCATCCTGGCCGACAATGCCTACTACTCGCAGCCGGACGATGCCGCCGCCGCCGCCGCCGGCACCGCCAGCACCACC
Organism: Ceratocystiopsis sp. VPRI43766; assembly: GCA_019925685.1. NCBI lineage: Eukaryota > Fungi > Ascomycota > Sordariomycetes > Ophiostomatales > Ophiostomataceae > Ceratocystiopsis > Ceratocystiopsis sp. VPRI43766. The sequence goes on along the minus strand of JADHKF010000003.1, from coordinate 1,071,490 downwards.
ACCAAGAGCCGCTTCGCCCGCTTCCCCACCACCATCACCGAAACGCACAAGACCGGCCTCGGCTCGTCCGCCGCCCTCGTCACCGCCATGACCGCCACCGTGCTCGGCCATTACCTGCCGGCGTCCGTCTTTGACCTGGCCACCGACGCCGGCAAGCGCACCCTGCACAACCTTGCCCAGGCCGCCCACTGCGCCGCCCAGGGCAAGGTCGGCTCCGGCTTCGACGTCGCCGCCGCCGTCTACGGCTCGTGCATGTACCGCCGCTTCTCGCCCGCCGTGCTGGCCGGCCTGCCCGAGCCGGGCCAGCCGGGCTTCGGCGCCGCCCTGGCGCGCGTTGTCGACGGCGGCGGCGGCTGGGACCAGGAGACCGTGCCCGTCGCCCTGCCGGCCGGCGTGTCCGTGCGCATGTGCGACGTCGACCTCGGCTCCGAGACGGTCGGCATGGTCAAGACGATGCTGGCGTGGCGCGCCCGCGACCCGGCCCACAGCGCGCAGCTGTGGGCCGCGCTGCAGGCCGCCGACGACGCGCTGGCCGCCGCGCTCAAGGACGGCCGCGCCGCCGACCTGCCGGGCTGCGTGGAGGCCGTGCGCGCGCTGGTGCGCGAGATGAGCGCGGCCAGCGGCGTGCCGGTCGAGCCGCCGGCGCAGACGGCGCTGCTGGACGCCGTGTCGGCCGTCGACGGCGTCTACGGCGGCGTGGTGCCGGGCGCGGGCGGCTTCGACGCCGTGGCGCTGCTGGTGCGCGACGACGCCGAGGCCGCCCTGGAGGCGTTCCTGGCGGCGCGGACCAAGGCCGGGCCGGGCGTCGTGCGGCTGCTGGGCGTCAAGAGCGAGATGGAGGGCGCGCGGCGCGAGGACAAGGCGCTCTACGACGGGTGGCTGCAGTGAGGCGTTTGGTACGAAGGAAAAAGCAATGAATTCTAGCGGTCCTTGTTCACACTCTGGCTTCTGGGTGGCCATTGCACTGTAAATTGCACTGTACTTCAGTGCATCGTCACTGGAAGGGGCGGAGGATGTCACCTGGAGCTAGACCGCCTGCCCGAAGCAGACGCCACCAACCCGGTTATCGCTTATCGCTGGTTACAAACCCACAAAGGAGGGGCAATTTTTTTTTCCTTCCAACTTTATGACGGCGTTTTAGTTTTTCGCATCCCATTTAACAACCCATATCTACCCACGACCTTCAACCTCTCCTCTCCTTCTCTTCCTTCTCTTCCTCCATTCAAATCTACTTCTCCTTCCCTTCACGTATACTCCTTCTCCGGTAAATAACGAAGGAGCATCAAACCAACAAACTTAAACCCACCCTCCTCTTTTCTCAGATTTCCGAAAACCCTTGATCTGTACCAGCATCGACAACCGTCACAATGTCCATGGACCTGGACGCCCCCGTCCCGCTTGTGGGTGCGGCGGCTGAGCAGACTGTGGCAACGTGAGTGAATGCCGGTTTCCAGGCGCCATTCCAAGAGGAACGCAACTAACTGAACAGGATCCTGTGTTACAACTGTGGCGCTCCCATCGACGGCACAACAGCAGCAGGCGCCCTCTGCTACGACTGTGTCAAGCTGACAGTCGACATCTCCCAGAGCATTCCCCGCGAGGCCAACATTCAGTTCTGCCGTGACTGCGACCGGTGGATGGTGCCGCCATCGCAGTGGGTCGTTGCAGCGCCCGAGTCCCGTGAGATGCTGGCCATGTGCCTGCGGCGGCTGCGCGGCCTGAACAAGGTGCGCGTGGTGGACGCCGGCTTCATCTGGACGGAGCCCAACTCGCGGCGGGTGCGGGTCAAGATCACAGTGCAGGACGCCATCGGCGACGGCGTGCTGCTGAACCAGAGCTTCGAGGTTGTGTACACGGTCAGCACGCACCAGTGCCCCGACTGCGCCAAGTCGTACACGCACAACGTGTGGCGGGCGTGCGTGCAGGTGCGGCAAAAGGTGCAGCACAAGCGCACCTTTCTCTTCCTCGAGCAGCTGATTCTCAAGCACGGCGCGCACCACGACACCATCAACATCAAGGAGGCCCGCGAGGGTCTCGACTTTTTCTTCTCGCAGCGCAACCAGGCGACCAAGTTCCTCGACTTCCTCAAGTCGGTCGTGCCCATCAACGTCAAGACGGCGCCCGAGCTGATCAGCGAGGACACGCACACGGGCTCCAAGTCGATGAAGTTTACCTACTCGGTCGAGATCGTGCCCATCTGCAAGGACGACCTGGTGGCGCTGCCGCTGCCGCTGGCCAAGAAGATTGGCAACATCTCGCCGCTGGCGCTGTGCTACCGCATCGGCACGGCCATCAACCTGCTCGACCCGGTCACGCTGCAGACGGCCGAGGTGTCGGCGCCGGTCTACTGGCGCGAGAAGATCCCGTTCACGCCGCTGGCCGACGCGCAGGACCTGGTCGAGTTTGTCGTGCTCGACATTGAGCCGACCGGCCCGCGCCGCGGCCGCTGGCAGCCGGCCGAGGCCACGGTGGCGCGCGCCGCCGACCTGGGCTCCAACGACCAGACGTACTTTGTGCGCACCCACCTGGGCTCGCTGCTCAAGCCGGGCGACTCGGCCATGGGCTTCATGCTGAGCGGCTCCAACTTCAACAACCCGCAGTTCGACCTGATCGAGGCGTCGAGCGCGTACAGCGCGCTCATCCCCGACGTTGTGCTCGTCAAGAAGCACTACCCCAACCGCCGCCGCAACCGCCGCCGCAACTGGAAGCTCAAGCGCATGGCCAAGGAGGAGGGCGAGCTGCTGCCCAAGAAGGCCGACCAGGAGCGGCTCGACAACGACTACGAGCTCTTTCTGCGCGACGTCGAGGAGGACGACGAGCTGCGCGCCGCCCTCGCCCTGTACAAGAACCCCAGCAGCCGGCAAAAGGCCGAGACGCTGGCGGCCGCGGGCCGGAGGCCGGCCGAGGCGATGGACGTGGAGGCCGGGGCCGATGCCGACGAGGAGTTCGACGACGACGACGACGACGACGACGCAGACCTGCCGCGGGTCAACATGGACGAGCTGCTGGACGACCTGGACGACCTGGACATCAACGATGTCGAGGGCGAAGACGCCGCATGAGGCGCTTGTCCTGGTCGGGGTCGTGCGGGCGGGCGCGTTGGGCTTCGGGTCGTCGTCTTGGGTATTTTGGGCGCGGAAAAGGGCTTTTTGGGATTTTTTTTTTTTCGTTTGCGTTTTTCTCTGCGGCTTTACTGCTTTGCGGCTTCTGCATCTTCTTTGCGTGTTATCTGCGTCCATGATGATTACCTGGCCGGATTGCGTGTTTCGACACTACAATGGCAATAGTTTCCAAAATAAAGAAAAGTTCTACGGATACGCTGGGTAAAAAGGTACAAAAAAAGGAAAGAAAAACGCCACCAAAAATTCAAGATGACAAAAAATCAATAAATAAATTACATCTAGAAAATCTTGCTGAGCACCCGCTGCACCTGTTCCGGCTGCACCTCTGGCTCTTTGCGGTCGACCTTGCTGATCTGCCGGAACGAGCGTTTGTGCTTGAGTTTTTTGCTGCTGTTGCTGTCGGCGTTGGTGTCGGCGTCGGCGTCGGCGTCGGCATCCGGCGCGTCCTCCTCCTTGCCCTTGCCCTTGCCCTTGCCCTTGGCCGCCGCTTTCGCCTCCATGCCCTCGAGCATCTTGGCCCGCTCGAGGTTCTGCAGGAACGCCTTGTTCTCGCGCGTCGTCTGCGCAATCTCGGCGCGCATGCGGCTCGCGCGCTCTGCGTTCTCCGTCGCGATCTGCTCGGTCAGGTGGTGCCACTTGAAGCCGCGCAGATAGACAACGCTCCACAGGTCGTCGTGGTAGTAGCTCGTCTTCTTGCCGCCGATCGTCTGCGCGTTGAGCAGGTCGGCCGCGCGGCGCGCGTCGCGCTTGCGCACAAACTCGACCCAGCCCTCGACGAAGCTGCGGCGCTTGTTGCCGCCGGCGCGCACGCGGCGCGCGTGCGCGGCCGGGTCCTCGGGCGCCAAAAAGATGCGGTTGAGCTTGCCGTACGGCGCCAGCAGCGTCCGCAGCTTGGCCGGCTTCATGTACGGCGGCACGCGCGACAGGTAGACGACGCCGGACCGGCGCACCGCCTTCTCCGACGCGATCAGGTTCTTCTTGGTCAGCGGCTTGTCGACGCCGGGCAGGGAGTCGCCGCGGGCTTTTTCTTCTTTGTGTGCGCCGTGCTTGGATTTTTTGCTCTTGTCCGCCTCGGTCTCTGCTGCTGCTGGCGCGTCGTCGCCGTCGTCGTCGTTGTCGTCGTTGTCGCCGTTGTCGCCGTCTTCGCTGTCGTCCGCATCGCTGCCCTTGCTCGCCCGCCCCTTCTTGTCCTTTTTCGCATCTGCCTTCCCGCTTAACCGGGCACCGCCATCGTCGCTCTCGTCGTCGCTCTGGCCGGCATCGCTGCCGTCGTCGCTCTGGTCGTCGTCGCTCGCGTCGGCCAGTTTCCGCCGTTTGGCGCTGTGGCCGCCCTTTGTCAGCTCCTCCGCCTCCGAGTCGTAGCTGCGGCTGTCGTCTTCATCGCTGTCGTCGACATCGAGAAACGCATTCCGTTTGGACGCCATTGTGTGGATGGAAATGGGATGGTTTGCCGGTCGTTGTGTGCACTTTGTCGGTCGTTTTCGGTCGCCTTCCATCTTTTTTTCTGCCGCCATCTTTTTTCTGCCGCTTCCTCGCACTACGCACACCGCCCGCCCCACTGCATCTTATCGACGGCACGCCGAAAGAGGAAGCTCCTTGCGCGGGGCATGCCAAGTCGAAAATACCGACGTTTCCCCTCCCGTCTTTCATCTTTTCCTGTTCTTTTACTGTTTTTCCATAACTACGCACATCACCATGGCCGAAAAGATTGTGACCATCTCGCCCACGACCAACGAGCCGCTGCTGGAGCGCACGGGCATCTCGGCGGCCGACGCGGCCAAGCTGCCCGAGGTGGCGGCCGAGGCGTTTACGACGTGGCGGACGACGACGCTGGCAGAGCGCAAGACGATTGTGCGGCGGGCGCTCGACGTGCTCGTGGGCCAGACGGACGTGCTGGCGCGCGAGCTGACGGAGCAGATGGGCCGGCCGATTGCGTACACGCCCAAGGAGATTGCGACGGCGGTCAAGCGGGCCGAGTTTTTCCTGCGCGTGTGCGACGACGTGCTCAAGGACACGCCCGGCGAGGCCGAGGCGGGCTACGAGCGGTTCATCCGCAAGGTGCCGGTGGGTCCCGTGCTGGTGATCTTTGCGTGGAACTATCCCTACCTGATCCTGGTCAACACGCTGATCCCGGCGCTGCTGGCGGGCAACACGGTGATCCTCAAGCCGGCGCCGCAGACGCCGACGGTGGTGGAGCACGTGGCGGCGGCGTTTGCGCAGGCCGGGCTGCCGGCGGGCGTGCTGCAGTACTTCCACAGCAGCACCCCCGCGGTGATCGAGTCGGTGGTGCGGCACCCGTTGGTGGCGGCCGTGTCGTTCACGGGGTCGGTGGCGGTGGGGCTGGCGGTGCAGCAGGCGGCGGCGGGCCGGACGGCGCACGTGGGGCTGGAGCTGGGCGGCAAGGACCCGGCGTACGTGCGGCCGGACGTGGACGTGGCGTGGGCGGCCGAGCAGATTGTGGACGGGTGCGTGTTCAACTCGGGGCAGAGCTGCTGCTCGCTGGAGCGGGTGTACGTGCACGCGGACGTGCACGACGCGTTTGTGGCGGCGGTGCAGGCGGTGCTGGCCGGGTACCGGCTGGGCGACCCGGCGGACGCAGGCACGCACGTCGGGCCGGTGGTGACGGCGCGGGCCAAGGCGACGATCGAGGCGCACATTGCGGACGCGCTGGCCAAGGGGGCGGTGGACGCGACGCCGGCGAACGCGTCGTTTGCGGCGGCGACGGCGGCCGGGGCCAAGGGGCACTTTGTGCGGCCGACGCTGCTGACGGGGGTGACGCACGCGATGACGGTGATGCGCGACGAGACGTTTGGGCCGGTGATCCCGGTGATGCGGGTGGCGGACGACGCGGAGGCGGTGCGGCTGATGAACGACAGCGAGTTTGGGCTGACGGCCAGCGTGTGGACCAAGGACCGCGCGGCGGCGGCGACGCTGATTGACGCGATCGAGGCGGGCACCGTGTTTGTCAACCGTTGTGACTACCCGAGTCCGGTAAGTACTATTTTTTCCTGGCAATATAAGACTGCACTCCCCCCCCGGCATGGATCGACATGGCTGACCGGCACAGGACCTGGCGTGGACGGGGTGGAAAAACTCGGGCAAGGGCCACACGCTGAGCCGGTTCGGGTTCGACCAGTTTGTCAAGCTCAAGAGCTATCATTTGGCGGAGGGGCCGGCGTAGGGGGCGCGTTGGCAGGCCGATGCTGGCAGGGCAGGGCAGGGCAGGGCTGACAGTAGATGAGGGCGCCGACGCGATGCGGGGACAGGGCGGGAAGATGAGGGCCCAGCAACGAATGAGCCGGGGAGGACGACGGACGACCAGGGACGAGCAATGATGACGGCGGGCGAGGAACGACAGTGACGTGCTTCTTGTTCAGTCCAGCTGGCGTGCTGCGCGGGCTCATTTCGCAGGTAGGGCTGGCAACCAAGGGCCAGCAGGGCGACGGGCGGCCCCCAAAACGCTCTCACGGCGACGGCGGGAATGCAGAAATAAACGAGTTTTTTTTCCAGGGTTTGGGCGTGGGCGTGTGGGCAGTGCTGCGGCGGGAATGCGTCGAAGCCAAGGGCGACCCTTGCTTCGCGTGCCAGTGGCCAGGCACGGGCCCCACTCGGCGCGTAGTCCGTAGTCCGTAGGGGGGGAGGGCGAAACATCGGCGACGTCTTTTTGTGTGCTGGTGCAGTGCGCGTCGGGGCAACGAGCGAGCAGAGGATTGTGCAGGCTGGTGACGGTCGAATTCCAGCGGCCGTGGGGGTTTGTCGGGGTGTCAGGGTCTCGTGGTCGTCGTGGCTACGTGTTGTCGATCGGGGGAGTCAGCGACGATTACAGGGGATTACAGGGGATTACAGGGGGTACAGGGATCACAGGCACGATTCCAGGCCCTGCTGTGATCTCCGCTAGGCCTCCCGTCATCCCAGCACGACTGCAACCCAGCTCCGATCCGGGCGTCAGCCTCATCTGCCTCAACCACGCCGTCGAGAGCCCGGCATCTCGCTCTCCTCTGCCCTACGGCGTTGTGCAGTACAGGATCGCCGCCTGCCAATATATATCCCCAATAACCGTCATTTCGGACTCATTTCTTTTCATTGCTGTGGCCTCGGCTGAGACATGTCTCGCTTCGGGGACCAGAAAAAAAACAGAAAAGCAGCGAGAAAAAGCAATGAAAGCAGCCAAAAAAAAAAAGAAAAAAAACAAAGCCAAAACAAAAAACGGGGGCCCCTCTCCCCCACGGCGAGCCCAGGGAGCGGGCAGCAGGCAAATATGGACAAAGTGGAAAAGCCAGTGGAAAGTGCCGCGCTGGAGCACAACACAGGGCCTTTTTTTGCCCTGCGGCCGCCGTCGAGGCAGCCAATCCGCGGCCAAGGTACGGCGGACGGGAGGAGGACTGCCAACCAAATCGCCTGCGTGTCTCAGGGCCCAGGGCGGCCGCGGGCACGCAGCACGCACGCACGCACGTCTGGGGCGGGCCTAGGGACGGCGAACGGAGCAAGAAATGGGACGCATTCCGGCGTGCAGCCCAGGCAGCGAGGGCGTGTGTGTGCGTGTGTGCGTGTGTACGTTACGTGTGTGTGCGTGTTGTGCGTGCAGCAGTACAAAAGGAGGGGCCTCGCTGTTCCATGATGCTTGCTCGTGTGTGTTGTTCGTTGTCGAGTGTTTGTGTGCATCTCATCCTTTCATCACCATCATCGTCTTTCTTTTTGTTTCGTCTTTTTTTTCTTGTTGACTGCTTTCGTCTGCATCCCCTGCATTGCATCGTTTGCATCGTTGTCTTTCGTTTCACAAGTGCTTCGTTTGAGGCCGTCCACTCCTTTATTGTCTTGTTGTATCACCACATCGCCACATCGCCACTCTTTTGCCATCTCGTCTACCGTACACTCACCTCTCATCAACCACCACCATGCCGATGTACATTTCTCTCCGCTCCTACGTCTCGCGTCTGCACGATGTGCTGGGCCGCAAGAAGAACAAGCCTCTGGTCATTGTACGTTTTCGTTGTCGTCGTCGTCGCCATCATCGTCGTCATCATCATCACCACTAACAACCAGTCTGAACCATTCGGCTTCAAAAAAGAAGACGGCCTCGGCCAGCTGCCCGGCATTCCCGAAGCAGAGTACGTACAACCCGACGATGCAACACTCCGTCCTCCCGCTAACCCCCAGACTGCACATGCTCCGCGAAAAGGCCGCCGCCAGCGTCGTCGGCTCCGCCATCGCCATCCGCACCTACGCCAGCACCGGCGACCTCGCCGACCTCGTCGACCTGCACGCCCCCGCCTCCGCCTACGACGGCCCGGCCTCGCGCGCCGCCTCGCGCGCGTCCTCGTCGCTCTCGTCGTCGCTCTCGTCCTCCTCGCCGCTGACGCCCACCGCCACCATGTCCGCCGACGCTTTCGGGGCCGTCGGCGGCCGCCCGGCCCTGCGCCACCACCACAGCTACACCCTCCGCCACAAGGCCAGCGCCGGCAGCGGCAGCTTTGCCGATTTCAGCACCGGCACCGGCGCCGGCACTGGCGCCGCCGTCGCCCTGACCTCGCACCCGACGCGCTCCTACAGCAACGCCACCACGGCCAGCCGCAGCAGCAGCGCCGAGAGCGCGTCGCTGTCGACGGGCGCCTCGTCGGCCGCTCCCACCACCAAGAAACACCGCATCCCGCGCGTTGCCGTCGGCCGGCCGACGGTGGCCACCGCGGGATGCGGCTGCGCGCCCGCCTCGCCGGGGCTGCGGCCGCCGACCGTCGCCGACCCCGAGTGCTACCTCGGCCCTTCGTCTCTGTCCGGCTCCGGCTCCGGCTCCGGCTCCCCCCCGCCCTCGCCCACGCTCTCGGCCGTGCCCCAGCGCCTGCTGGCCCGCAACAACCGCCCGCTGCCCAAGCCCAAGTCGCTGCCGACGCTGCGCGTGGAGCTGGCGTCGACCGAGCCGTACGCGCCGTCGGGGCTGTCGGCGCCGCCGGCGCTGGTGCGGGCGTCGTCCATGGGGTCTGTGCGGGAGCAGCGGTGATTTTTTTTCTTTCTCTCTTTTCTTTCTCTCTTTTCCTTCCTCTCTTTCCTTCCTCTCTTTCCTTCCTCTCTTTCCTTCCTCTCTTTCCTTTTTTCCTCTCTCCCTCCGAGACTGTCCTTGATACCAAAAGCGTCCGTGACCAGGTCACCTTTTATAAAATTGTTTTTCTTCTAGACTAGACTCCTGGTCCCTAATATAATCAGACTGCTGCTTTTTCTTTTTCCCTTCAATCCTCACCCAATGTTGAACTCGCTCGCCGACGCCTTCATCATCGCCTGCATCTTCTCCCGCATCCGCCGCGCCGCGTCCGCGTCCGCCTGCCCGCCGCCCTCGTCGTCGTCGTCGGGCTTGCGTGCTGCGCTCGTGCTGGCCTTGTGGCTGTTGGCACTGGTGCTGCTGCCGCCACTGCTCGTCCCCCGGTGCCCGGCCCGCCGCTTCACCACCCCGCCGCCGATCCCGCCCGGCGCCTCCCGCAGCCCAAAGCTCTTGGCCGTGTGGCCCAGGTGCAGCTGCGTCAGGTCAAAGAACACCCGCTCCTCGCGCACGTGTGTCGCGTACGCCCGCACGTGCGACCGGAACGCCAGCCGCGCCGCCTCGAGCAGCTTGTTCTCGGCCGCGCTGGCCGCCGCCGACCCGCCCTTCTTGCCGTGGGCCTTGCGGTGGTCGTCCTTGGCCGCCGCCGTCTTCAGCAGCCGCTGCTCCAGGTGCAGCTGCATCGCCTCGGCCCGCTTCGTCCACGACTGGTTCGGCAGCGACGGGTCGGCCGCGTCGGCGTCGGCGCCCGCGCCCGCAGCCCCGGTCATCCACGCCGCCGGCACCTCCACCGGCGCCGCGTACCCCTGCTGCAGCACCTTGTCGTACAGCTGTGCCGCGCGCGTCGCCGCCGGCAGGTGCGCCGCCGCGTAGCCCTCCTCGCACCCGGGCTGCAGGAACAGCACCGCCTTGCCCGGCCGCCCGGCGCGCGCCGTCCGGCCCACGCGGTGCACGTGGTCCGCCGCCGCAAACGCCGGGTCGTACTCGACCACCAGGTCGACCGCCGGCACGTCCAGCCCGCGCGACGCAATGTCCGTCGTCAGCAGCACCGCCGGGTGCGTCGTCGCCGCAAACGCCGCCAGCGTCGCCGTCCGCACCGGCTGCGCCAGCGACCCGTGCAGCTTGTGCAGCGCAATCGTCCGGTTCGCCGGCGACCCCAGGTACGCCGCCCGCGCCACCGTCCCGGCCGTCGGCGGCGGCGCGGCCGCGCGCGCCGCGGCGGCTGCCGTCCGGTAGTTGTTCGGCTTGGCAGGCGACGTCTCGGGGGTGGCGGTGTTCTCGGGGTTTGCTTTCTCCGGCGTCTCGTCTGTCGTGCTTGCTTGTGTGGCCGCATCCTCCGCCGCCGCCGCCGCCCCCCCCTTGGCCTTGACCTTCTTCGGCTCCTCCGGCAGCGGCTCGGGCGACCGCAGCAGGTCAAAGTGGAAGTCGACCGAGTCCGCACACGAAATGAACACAATCGCCTTCATCACCGACCCCTTGCGCGCAAACGACGCCCGCAGCAGCGCCAGCAGCGTCACCAGCCGCAGCTTGGCCGGCGTCACCGTGTAGATCTGCTTGAGCTGCGACGGCGCGGCAAACGTGTCGGCGTTGGCCGTGGTCGTCGTCGTACTGTCCGCACCGTCCGCACCGCCCGCACCGCCCGCACCGTCCGCACCCGTCTTCTTCTTCTCGTCGCTCGACGGCGCCCCCGCCGTGATGTGCACGGCGTCCTCCAGGCTGATCTCGCCCAGCCGCTGCACGTCCATCTTCATCGTCGCCGAGCACAGCACCGTGACGCGGCGCGCCGGCACCACGCCCGGCGGCAGCGGCCGGCCGTCGGCCGTCGTGTGCGCCAGCGGCTTCTGGCGGATCTTGGCCACGATGGCGCGGATGTCGTCCTCGAAGCCGAGCTCCATCAGCCGGTCGCCCTCGTCCAGCACCAGCCACCGCACCGTGCCGACATCCAGCACGGCCGTGTGGTCCAGGTGGTCCGTCAGCCGGCCGGGCGTCGCAATCAGGATGTTGACGCCCTTGCGCAGCCGCGCCTTCTCCGACTTCTTGCTCTCGCCGCCCAGCACCGTCGTGCTGACGATCCACGGCGCGCACCGCAGCACCCGCTCCAGCACCACGGCAATCTGCTTGCACAGCTCGCGCGTCGGCGCCAGCACAATGGCAAACAGGCCCGAGCCGCGGTGGATCTTCAGCGGCTCGCCGCCCTTGGTGCCCTCGCTCAGCGCCACAATCCGCTGCACCAGCGGCAGCAGGTACGCCAGCGTCTTGCCCGAGCCCGTCTCCGCCTGCAGGAACGCGTCGCTGTCGCTGCCCACCAGCGGCGGCAGAGCGTCGCGCTGGATCGCCGTCGGCGCCTTGAGCTGCAGCTTCGTCGATAGGTGCTGTGCCAGCCGCCGCGACAGGCCCAGCGCGTGGAACGTGGCCGCCTCGTCCGACAGCGGCGCGTTCGATGGGTGTGCGTCTGCGTCTTCGGCCGTTGCCGCCGCCGCCGCCGCCGCCGCCTCTGCCTCCTTGAAATCTGTCACCGCCTCTGGGTTGCTCGTAAACAGCCGGGATGTGACACCGTTCTGTGGCCGTCCGGCCGGCTGCATCGGCCTTGCCGTCGTCGTTGTTGTTGCTGTTGATGATGTGGTCGTCGTCGACCGGGACTGACCACCGCCCTCTGTTCTCCGCCGCTTCATCGCTCGGTCATGATCGCCTCCATGGCCACCAGCCGAGCCCGCCGCCGTGTCTGCCGCCCCAGAGCCCTCGGCTGGCTGCCCCTGCAGCTGCCGCTTGACGCTGCGCTGGGCTCGGTTGCGGTCACGCCAGCGCCCGCCCTTGAACTTGACGGCCGCCGGGGCCCCGAGCGACACGCTGCTCAGGTCAAAGTTGAGGAGCATGCCATCGTCCGCCATCTTGTCGGTTTCGTTTTGGGGAGGGAGTGCGTTGTTATTCGATGAGCCCTTGCGTGGGCTTGATGAACGAGAAGGTTCGGCTGCTAAAAAAAAAAAAAAAAAAAGAGACATCTTTCCCCACTCCAGGAGATTCTGCCACAGTTATCCAAGGCGGTCAAGAGGCCACGAATCCAGTGACGGCAGCCCCACTTATGACGCGGCATCACGTGCAACTTACCCCTGGTTCGTGTGCCCCTCTCGTGTTTGGGCGTGGCTAGTTGCTGCAACCACACTTCACACCGACTCTGTTCTCGCTCCCCCTCTCTCTCTCCAGCTCTCTTCTTCTTCAACACCTCCCGTCTTCTCTTCCAGCAACCCGACTTCACCATGGCTCCCTTCCTGGACGAACTGGCCTACTCCTTCGTGGACGTGCCGATTGACGCCGAGCACGACAATGCCATTGACACGACGGCGTTCCTGAACGCGGCCGAGGAGCTGACCAAGATCTTTGGTGGGTGCTGTTGAGGCTGGTGGCCGTTGTCCAGAGCTAATGGCGCAGAGGCCTTCAAGTCCATGGCCTTTGACTTTGTCAAGTCGGACATGACGGGCAACATCCAGAAGATCCGCACGCGCCAGCTGGCCGCGCCCGACAAGTCGGAGACGCTGCAGGCGCTGGTGGACAACGAGATTGCCGAGAAGAAGCACACGGCTTCGGAGGGGCTGCTGTGGCTGGTTCGGTAAGGAGAGGAATTCGCTGCTTCTTTTCTCAAGACCCACTAACGCCCCCCAGCGGCCTCGAGTTCGTCTGCGTGGCCCTCAAGAACAGCCTCGACAACTCGGCGCAGGAACTGGCCGACTCGTTCCGCGCCTCGTACGACGGCACGCTCAAGCCGCACCACGCGTTTGTCGTCAAGATGGCGTTCAAGACGGCCATGGGCGCGTGCCCGTACCGCAAGGATTTCTACGGGCGGCTGGCGACGAACCAGGACGAGGTCGTGCCCAAGCTGACGGCGTACCTGGGCGGGCTGGACAAGATTGTCAAGATCCTGAAGCCGTTCCTGAACGGCGCGGAGGTGCGGTGGAAGAAGTGAGCGGCAGCCAGAGCGGCGTCGGCGAACAGCACTCTGTGCACAGCACATAGAAAATACGACCTACGAACGCGTCACGGACCGTTGGCGCATGTACACATTTTTGGAATCCGTTGTTTCATTTTTTTTGCCATGTGCCCTGCTAATGTGCCAGACGTTTCGTCGTTATGCTAATGACAGTTGAACAGTGAAAGAGTGAAGAGAATGAGAGAAAAAGAGTGAAGAGAAGGAAAGAAAAAAAGTGACAGGAACGACTGCTGCCGCCTACACCCGCTGCGCCTGCTGCCGCCGCCGCCGCGCGTGGAACCGGGTCCGGGCCTGCCCGCGCGTCGCCGCCCGGCTGTCGTCGCGCGCCCACAGCGTCGTGCTCTCGCCCTCCTGGCAGGTGGTGCCCGGCGGCACGGCCTGCAGCGCAGACCAGGTGCCGGCGGCGCACTGCTGGAACTGCGTGCCGCCGACGCAGTTGAAGAGGCCCTCGCTGGTGCAGGCGCCGGCGAGGCCAGAGCCCGCGGCCGTCGCGCCCGGCGCACTGGAGGCGGCCGGGGCCGCAGCACCGGCGACCGACGTTGCCGCCGGGGCTGTTGCACCGGCCGCCGCCGAGGCAGCCGCGCCAGCCGCGCCAGCGGCCGACGTTGCAGCCGGGGCCGCCGCGCCCGCGGCCGAGGCCGGGCCGGCCGCACCGCTATCCGAAACGGCCGACGCGGCGGCGGCGGCGGCCACGACGTCGCGGCGGCGGCGCGCCCACAGCGTGGTGCTCAGGCCCTCCTGGCAGGCGGTCCCCGCGGGCATGGCCTGCAGCGAGGACCACAGGCCGACGGCGCACTGCTGGTAGGCGGTGCCGGCGACGCAGTTGAAGAGGCCCTCGGTGGCGCAGGCGCCGGAGAGGCCGCCGTCGGCGGGCGTGGGAGGCGTTGTGGTGTCCGTTGCGTTGGCGGCGTCGCTGCCGTCGTCGGTGGTGGTGGTCCCGTTGTACTCGGCGGCGAGGTCGCGCGCCCACAGGGTGTCGCTCAGGCCCTCCTGGCAGGTGGTGCCGGCAGGCACGGCCTGCAGGGCGGACCAGGAGCCGACGGCGCACTGCTGGTACTGCGTGCCGCCGACGCAGTTGAAGGTGCCCTCGGCGGCGCAGGCGCCGGACAGGCCGCCATTCGTCGCCGGCGGCGTGGTCGTGGTCGTGGTGGTTGTCGTGTTCCCGCCCGGCGCCGTGCTGTCGGTGGCGTTGCCGTTGGCGCCGCCGTCGGTGGCGGTGCCGTTGAGATTGCGCGCCCACAGCGTCGTGCTCTCGCCCTCCTTGCAGGTGGTGCCGGCCGGCATGGCCTGCAGGGCGGTCCAGGCGCCGCTGGCGCACTGCTGGTACTGGGAGCCGCCGACGCAGTTGAAGGTGCCCTCGGTGGTGCAGGCGCCGGTCAGGGCGGCGCCGCCGGCGGTGCTGGCCGCAGACGTGGCGGCCGGGGCGGCGGCCGTCGTCGTCGTGATGGTATCGGAGACAGCGGCAGCGGTCGTGACCGGAGCAACGGACGTGGCAGCCGGCGTCTCGGTCGTGCTGCTGCTGCTGCTGCTGCTGCTCACAGGCAGCGTGGTCTGGGCGGCCGCCGAGGAGGCGGCCGGCGCGGTGTCCGGATCGGTGCTGTTGCCGGTGTTGGCGGTGGTGGAGTTGGTGCTGGCGGTGGCGTTGCCGCTGGTGATGTCGGAGCCGCCGAGGGGGAAGCAGTCGGAGCCGGAGACGGCCTGGAAGTTGGTGGTCATCTTGCTGGGCTTGAGCACGTTGGGGCCCGGGTCGGGGAAGAGGGGGTCGGTGCTGGTGGTGGTCTTGCACGAGTTGATGGAGGCCAGGTTGGCGACGAAGAGGTTGGGCAGGGCCGAGGCGGCGCTGGCGTCGTCGCGCTGGGCGATGCTGCTCTCATCGCGCTTCGTGGTGGCCCCCCCGGTCACCGTCACGGGCGCACAGTTCATGTAGTACTCCGGGGCGCCGGACAGCTTGCTGATCCAGGTCCAGGCGAAGACGTAGTCGCCGGCGGCGATGGAGTCCGGGATGGTGTAGTCGTAGGTGCTGGGCCCGGAGCCGTCGACGGTCGGGCAGCCGCCCTCGATGCTGAGGATGACCTGCCAGGCGGACGAGGCCGAGGGCTGCAGGTCGGAGGTGAGGGCGAGCTGGCAGGAGCCGCCGCCGTGGACGGCGCTGCCGGCGAAGCTGAGGGTGTTTGTGGCGCCGATGGCGAGGGTGTTGTTGGCGGCGGCGGCGTCGGTGGAGGCGTAGAAGGAGGCGGCGTCGCCGACGATCTGGCAGGGGAAGTTGGAGCCGTCGGAGCTGAGCGGCGACGTGGTCGGGTTGCCAAAGGGCTTGGGGCTGGCGAGGGTCATGTGGGCGAGGGCAGGGGCCGCAGCGGCCAGGAGGAGGGCGTAGGCGAGCATGTTGAAAAGAAGAGGGAAATAGAAAGAGAATGAAAAAAAGAATGAAAAAAAGAATGAAGATGAAAGAATGAAAATGAGTGAGAAGGAAGTTGATCTGCCAGCAGATGCAACAGAAGAATACAGAACAAGACACGACAAGAAAACAAAGAGAACAAGAGAACAAGAGCTTGAAGAAAAAGAAACAGAAACAGAAACAGATTGCAAACGCCAGCACCAGCTCTTATATCCCCGTGGCCTCCCAAACGGCCCCCACGGTGAGCCCTCACCGTCCGAAGCCCGGCTCGTGGTCCTGTCATTGAGGAACAAGCTTTTTGGCAGTCCTGGCCCTGGCCTGGCCTGGCCTGGCCTGGCCTCTGTTTCACGCCTGCAGCCATTGTCCGGCTGAATGGCCACGGCAGCGCCGTTGGCGAG
Source organism: Ceratocystiopsis sp. VPRI43766 (assembly GCA_019925685.1). Taxonomy (NCBI): domain Eukaryota; kingdom Fungi; phylum Ascomycota; class Sordariomycetes; order Ophiostomatales; family Ophiostomataceae; genus Ceratocystiopsis; species Ceratocystiopsis sp. VPRI43766. The sequence continues at coordinate 1,055,565 of JADHKF010000003.1, read as the reverse complement.
CGGCGGGCGGCGTGCAGGGCCGCAGTCCTGGTCGTGTCGTTGCAGCCAGCGGGTTACAGCGAATCGATCGCCTGCTGTAGGCGCTGTGGCCAATCAGGGCGGCCGCCGCGCCAGGGGCCGGGCGCTTCTGCAACGGGCCTGCCGGTGGGGCGGCCTGGGGCGCTGGACGAGCAGGCAGAAATAGCCACGGGCGCGCTTGCTGGCGGCCAGGAACCGCGGCCACTGCGACGGCAAGTGTTTGAGAGATGCAGGGGCCGGCGGCAGAGGGCTCCCCGCGCGTGCTCGTGCGCGGTTCGCGCCGGTCTGTGACAGGTCCATCGTGGGCAGTCGCCTGAAGGCCGCTGTAAATTAGCGGGGGATTAGGGGTGCCCCCCTTGTAAAATTTGGCACTGTCAGCTACTCCCAGGCTTCACTCTTCTACCCACCTGCACCACCAACACAGTAATGGCCCGCAAGCTGCCGTGGGAGCGAAAGGCGCCGCGGGCTGTCGTGGCCGTCGTCCCCGATGAACAGCCCCGACAGCCCGCTACGCGCCCGGCAGCGAACACGCCAACCGCGCGGCCGGGGCGCTCACCGTCCACGTCGCCGGTGCGGCCAGCCGAGGGGTACGTCGACAGCATCGGCGCGTATATGGACGGACAGACCATGCTGACCTTGCAGACCACCGCCCGACGAGCCCATGATCGAGGGCCTCGCCAACGACGACCAGTACCGCATGGTGGAGGACGAGCTGCTGGCGGTGGCACACACGTTTACGGCGCACCTGCACGCGGCCGAGTACCGGCGGCTGAAGGCGGCGGCGGCGGCGGCAGCAGCAGCAGCCAAACCGTCGACGGCGAGGAGGCCACGGCGGGTGGACAAGCCGGCGAAGGAGGACAGCAACGCCGACTCGGGCGAGGACACCGCCGACGACGTGCCGTGGGCCAGGACGTCGCTGGAGGGGCTGCTGCAAGGCCGGCAGACGCTGGACCGCGGGAAGCGACGGATTCCGTTGCGGGGGACGACACAGACGGCACAGAAACGAGCACGTGCTGCCGACGGCGACAGCCTGGATGGGCCAGCACAGCCCGTGCTGCCGCCGAAGCGAACAGTTACGTTTGCACCCCGCCCAGAGCCAGTGGCGGTTCCAGACGACGACGAGACGCAGTCTACGGCCAGTGCGGACGACGACGATACGGACGACCTGGACGGCGGTTGATGTCTTGATCTCATGATTCTCTACTGCTGCTGCTGCTGCTCCTCCTCCTTGGCTTCGCCCTCCCACGGCGTCTGGTACGGCCGCTCGGCCTGCGGCGTGATGCGCGCCAGGTGGCGGCGCTCGCCGCCGAACCAGTCGACAATGGCCGTGTGCTGGGTCACGCGGTTGTCCCAGACGACGACGGTGCCGGGCGCCCACTTGATGCGGGCGTGGAAGTCGACGCCGGTGGCCAGGTGGCGGTAGAGGAACGCGAGCAGCGCGTCCGACTCTTCTTTTTTGAGGCCGACGACTTCGCGGGTGACTGCTGGTCAGCACGCAGCACAGACAAAAAGACAAGACAAAACGCACACTGGTCGTTTACAAACAGCGCCTTCTCGCCCGTCACCGGGTGCGTGCGCACGATCGGGTGCACGTTGAAGACGGGCTCGCGGCGCTTGATGCTGCCGCGCGCGACGCTGGCGGCGACCTGCTCGAGCCCCGAGTGCGTTGCGTACAGCCCGTGCAGCCGCTGCTGCAGCGCCGGGCTCAGCCGCCGGTACGCCTCGGCCGTGTCGACAAACTGCGTGTCGCCGCCCGTCGCCGGCCCGTCCAGCAGGTACAGGAACGTCGTGCCCGGCGGCTGCAGCTCGTACGACACGTCCGAGTGCCACGCCACCGAGCTCGTGCGCGTCGCCAGGAACGCGCCCGCCGTCGGGTCGTTGGCCGGCCGGTGCACCACGTGCACCTCCGGGTGGCCCGGCGGCGCGCCCGACGTCGGGTGGATGTGCAGCCGCCCAAAGTACCGCCCAAACGCCAGCGCCGCGTCGATCGGCAGGTCGGCAAAGTCCTGCTCGCGGAACGCCACCACCTTGCGCTCCGCCACCAGCCGCGCCAGCTGGTCGCGCCCGGCCGCCGTCAGCGCGCTCAGCTGCACGCCGCGCACCTCGCTGCCAATCGTCGGCGTCAGGTGCTCGATCGCCGCCACGCCCGCCGGCAGCAGGTCCGGGAACGTCGGGTCCGCGTCCGTGCCGTGCTCGACGTGCTCAAACGGCTCGAGCGGCGGATACGTCTCGAGCGGGTCCCACGCCGGCAGGTAGTTGGGGTACTTGGCCGCGCCGAACGCCGCCGCGCCGCGCTCCTCGGCCGCCCGGTCGTACCGCGTCGGCGACAGCGTCTTGTAGTCGCCGGCCGCCGCCGCGGTCGTGTGCAGCTTGAGCTTGGTGGCCGCGCCGGGCGCCAGGATGTCGGCGGGGGCGGTCTCAACAGCGGAGGGGGCCATGGTGAAGGGTATGGGGGGGGGGGGGGGGTGGATGACACGGAAGACGGACAACAGCAGACAAGGAGGACTACCGAACCCCTTTATACCCGGCCGACCACCGGAGACAGGAGAAACAAAAACCGGAACGGTGGCTGCAACGACATTGCGGCAGCGGATGTTGCAAGGGCGTTGGCGCTGTGGCCAAGGCGTTTACGTGACAGGCGTTGCATGTTGTTATTCTGGACGCGATCACGCAATGCGGAAGTGTGTGGGGGGGGAAGAGAAGAGGAGGAGAGAAGAAAAGAAGAAAAGAAAAGAAGAAAAGAAAAGAAGAAGAAGAAAAGAAGAAGAAAGGAAGAAGAAAAAATATAACGGGAATAAAAGAAGAGAAAGAATAAATTAAAATATTGTTGAAAGATAAAAAAGAAAACAAAACTGAAAAAAAAAAGAAAAAAAAGAAAAAAAAGAAAACCCCGATTTCACTAACATCCCCCTCAATACAATCCCAATCCTACTTCCACTGCCCATCCCGGTCCAGCTTCGCCCGCGCCGCCGCCCACACGGCCTCGACGTGCGCCGCCCGCGCCGGCGTCCGCGCCGTGATCTCCGCCACAAACGGCTCCGGCATGCACACCGCCGCCTGCGTGTACCGGTCCGGATTCGGCTCGATCGGCGTGTTGCTGAAGAAGTCGATCCGCGCCCGCACGGCAAACGCCCACAGCAGCCGCGCGATCGCGAGCGCCAGCGCCTGCTCCGCCACGTGGATGCCCGCGCACAGCCGCCGGCCCGCGCCAAACGCAAAGTGGTCGCGCCGCCGCGGGTCCGCGCTCTGCGCCGACGCCAGCGCGTCCGCGTCGTCGCCCAGGTACCGCTCCGGCCGGAACGTGCGCGGGTCCGCGTGCCGCGCCGCGTCCATGTGGATGCCGTACACGTTGTTGACCAGCAGCGCGCCCGCCGGGATCCGCATCCCGGCAAACGCCACATCTGCCCGCGTCGCGTGCGGCGCCGCCCCCAGCACCGCCGTCGGGAACCACCGCAACGTCTCCTTGACGCACGCCCGCACGTACGGCAGCGCCGGCAGGTCCGCCGCGTCGGGAAGCCGCTCGCCGCCCACCACGCGGTCCAGCTCCGCCTGCGCCGCCGCCTGCGCCTCCGGAAACAGCAGCATCGCCTGCACAAAGCCCACCAGCTCGTTGGCCGTCGTGTCCGTGCCGGCCTCGAGCACTGCGCCGGCCAGGACCGCGCCAAACGCGTCGCCGAAGCCCTCTGCCGCCTGCTCCTCCTGCAGCGTCCGCGCAAAGCACGCCGGCGCCACGCCCTTTTCGCGCTTCTGCTTCAGCTCGTTCCACTGCCGCAGGTAAAAGGCCGTCTGCTGCGCGTGCCACGCCCGCGCCTCCGCCCGCGCCGGCAGCAGCCAGTCGGGCAGGTACCGCAGCACCGGGTACACGTCGGGCAGCGACGCCGACGACGCCTGCATGATGCTCGCCATCTTGTCGACCCTGGACCGTTAGTGCTGTACAGGCGATGCATCTCCTGCCGACAAAAGGGACACGCACGACGCGACAAACTGGCGCATGGTCGGGTCCTTGCTGGACGGGCAGCGGCGGCTGGGGATGTCAGCAGTGCACAATAACCAAAGATCAGAGACGAACGTACCCGTAGACGATGCTCAGAATCGTCGAGTTCGAGTACCTGGTGGTCAGCGTCTGCACAGACTGCCGCGGCCATTCACTCTCCCTACCGCTTGATATGATGGATAAAGTCGTCCGGCGTGTGCAGCAGGTCGTACAGCATCTGCTCGCTCTCGAGATTCGTGTACCTGTGTGCATTAGAGCTGCCCCTGCAGTGCTATTCGAGTCAGCCGGAGACGTACGGCAGGTAGCTCTGGCACACGTTCACGTTGAGCATCTTGTGCACCAGCTTGCGCTGCAGCCGCCATTTCGGGCCGTTGGGCTGGTCGTCAGCGAGGGACTAGCAGCAAGACAAGACATTGTTCCCAACTCACCATCAGCAGCATATGTTCGCCCCCGCCCAGCACCTGGTGCCCAATGTAGTGGTCGCCGCGCTCGTTGGTCACCGCCGAGTTCTTGTCCAGCACCTCCTTGACTGCCACGTCGCTCGACAGCACCACCACCGTCTTCGTCCCCAGCATCAAACTGAACACGGGGCCGTACTGCTGCGCCCACTTCTGGAACTGCTGGTGCAGGTTGCGCTTGGGCAGCTGGTGCAGGTTGCCCAAGACCGGCAGCGTCCTTGGCCCGGGCGGGTAGTCGCTCGGCCGCCGTCCGATGCGCAGCAGCGCCGTCAAGCCCACCAGCACAACGGCCACCGCCACGTACCACACGACAGGAGCGGTGTTTGCGTCAAAAAGAAGAGTAGCCATAGTGCGTAGCGACAAGGCTGCTTGTCTAAAGACGAGCGCATACCACTCGACAACTCGACGCAGCCCAGACTTATATCCCCCCTTCTCTGGCCACTCATATGCGGCACAAAGCTAAGCAGCCTCCCTGGCGGCCTGGCGAGGGCCGAAACAGATCATAGGACGTCTCGGAGCGGGGCCGAAGCATCAATACGCGGTGTTCTTGCATGGCCTCCCCAGACGATCGTCCAGAACGAGACCGCCAAGTGGGTAGTTCCCCGGATTCTGTTGCAGTACCCCATGGGGAGGGTGTGGGGCTCCATCGAGATGGTCGGCCAGAGCAGCAGTGAGCAGGTCAGATATAGGAGCACAGGACCAACTTGCCGCAAACCCCGCATTCACGCAAGACCGGCCGAGTCGGTGCACCCCGAGACTCCGAGACTGGAAGGGGGGGCAAGGAGCGCAGTGGCTTTTCTTTTGCCTTGTCCGGGTTGACGTCTGGCATAATCACAAACAAAAAACCAAAAGCGTGTAAATATGTGACGTCTAGGCAAAGGAAACCGTTTCTAGAAGTTGCTTGTGCTGCGCAGCCAGCTGCTTTGCCTTTGCGTCAAGATCTCTCAGCCGCGCCACCTGCGCTTCGTCGCGGCGGGCAGGCGTTGCTGCAGGCCTCTGTTCCATCCCGTGACAGACGACAAGGACGACTTGCTCGATGCGGTGGACAGTGGTGGCAATGCACCGGCGCAACCGGTTGTCCATGTCATCCATAAGAGCCTTGAGGGCAGCCTTGAGGTCCTTTTCAATGGACTTGAAGGGCTCGCCGCCCCCGACATGGCCTTGAACTGTCCTCTCCTCGACGTCGCGACGGGCGTTGCCTGCGAGGAGGGCTACAGAGGAGCAATTATTGGTTAGCACAATCTCGGTTTTTTAGAACACTAGAAAGGGCAAAGACGCACCCGAGTCCACAAGCGCTTTATGGTATACAGGCACCATGTCCTTGACAATGTACGACGTCCAGTTGGCCTCGGATGTCTGGCGGTGAATAGCCCTGGCCAGTCAGCGGTGGTAATAAAGCAGAGAACAAAAAAAACATACTCGAGCTCGCGGAGAAAGTACGACTTCAAGCTGGCACCCGTGGACCTCAGCTCCGCCAGCTGGAGATCCACAAGATTCTGCAGGATGGCACCAGCCTCCTGGTGCGCGGCGGTGCCGTCTGCCACACGCGAGATGACGTTCTTCAGTGGAAGCACGAGCTCGCATGCGCGGTCGAGACATTTTTCATAGGCAGCGTCCGCCTCCTCAAGTGTCAACTCCCATTGGTACTCGAGGTCCTGGCGCATAGCCCAGATAATGCTGGCGTTCCAGTTGGCGCTGCGGGAGGGCGTCTGGTAGTCGCCGTTGTGCACGCACCACGCGTGATACTGCACTGAGAGAAGCGTTAGATTCCGGGGTCTGATACACGGTTCGGTTTCTTACTGTAGTGCCAACGGTTGTCACCGAATCGAATCGTCCACTTCTGGCTCTCCGCGGCGGCTTTTCTGGTCCAGGTGCTCTGAAGATGCTCTGATCATTGTCAATCGGGAGAAAAAAAACATTATAAGCATAAAGAAAAGACAAACCGAAGAACGAGTAGAGGTCCTTCTCGAGGAGACCGAATGCAGAAGTAAAGACTGCGGTCACATCGGGCACCTAACAATATCTCCAGTCAGTCACACAATCTCGTTCACAGCAGTCGCACTGTCCAACGCACCCTTTTAAGCCTGTTGACCTGTGTCAGCAAATTTGCGAGTTCGGCGTCAAGGCGTTGTTGAGTAGCCGCCGCATCGTCACGCTGCCTGGCCTTTGCGCTGGTCACCCAAAGATCGAATGCTGAGAGCAGGGACGGCAGGTGCACGCGCAAGTAGTGCTTGGCCTCCGCGAGCTGGTCGTCTGCCGCCACCGCGTAGCAGTAGTGGCGCAATGCCGGGATCTGGCTTGCTTCCACAATCGCCGTATTGCGGTCGACACAGGCGGTCTCATACCACGTGTTGGAAACACAAAAGACGTCCAGCATCTGGCTGGCTGCGGGAGGCGCCGCAACAGCTGCGGCTTCAGCGGCAGCGGGAACAGTGGCGGTGGTTCTAGCGGCTCTGGCAGCGGCAGCATTGGCCGCAGCAAAGCCGGTAGGGAGAGGTGGCGGCGCGGGCCGACTCTGCATGTACGTGGCGTATGTTTTCTGCAGACCCTGACGGACATGCTTGTTGCGCTCACGTACCAGCAGTATATGCTCCTCCTCCTTTTTTTCCGTCTCCATCACACGGTCGCCCGCTCGCTTTGCAGCCTCTATGGCCGCCGCCAGCCGGTCCAGGCGCGCGCGGTCGGGGTACCGAGCACGAGCCGCGCGCACGTTGATGTCCTCAGACCGCGTACACACCACAGCTAGGTTCAGCTTCTTGCCCCCCGACATGGCCCACTCAGCCGGCACATGGCGTGCGAGGGCCAGGAAGATGGACGACCGCACGGATTCGCTGGAAATGGCGCGCGCAATATGGTCGACAATCAGAATATTGTCGCAGCGCGTCAGGTAGTCCTGCGTCACACGCATGCGTGCCAAGTTGACGTCCTCGAGTCCCGGCAGGTCCGCCAGCACGATGCCAGCCTCGAGCAGCGGCGCGGCTAGGTAGACACGGATGGTCTTTGTCAGGGGCCAGTGACAGTCGCCCATGAAGCACATTGTCTGGGCGGCGCAAGCGGCCGCGTCGGTTGCGGTCGTTGTCCAGACGTTTGCTTTGCTCTCGCTGCTGCCACCGTTGCTGTCGCCATTGCCGCTGCCGACCGCTGGCCACTCAATCTCGTCCGCCCAGGCCTGAAGTGTTTCCACAATGCGTTCTTCAGCGCCTTCGGCCATGTCCCGCAACCAGGCCTCCGTCATCATTGGCCGATCACCGAACACAGTTGACAGCGCCGCCCACGCTCCACGCGACTCCCTCTCGACATTTGCATCCTCGTTGGCGGCATCGGTCTCGCCGGCACCCAACAGATACCAACGCCGAAAGCTCCGTACCAGCTGGCTCACGTGCTCCCGGATTGCGTCTGCGGACAGGTACTCAACCTCCACGACAAAGGGCGCGTCCTGATTCGGCCTCTTCTGGCGGTATTCCGTCACAATGGACGTGCATGCGTCGCCCATGTCACTCTATGTCGGTTAGCTATAAACCAAAGATTTGCGCGCTCGCGTCACTTCCACATACAGTAAGAGCAAGATCCGGCACGTGTAGTAGGCTGTTAATCAAATGGCTTTTTCCTGTGTTGTCAGCACCAGACAGGGCGCAGCGAGAGACAAAGAAGCGCATGAACAGTACCCTTGCCGGAGCTGCCCAGTACAGCAATTGTTCGCGTCTTGATACTCTGGTACACTTGCAGCTGTTTGGCATCGGCCAAGAGTTGTTGCAGGTTTGTGTCGGCGGCAATTGTCTCGGCACCGACAGTCGTCTCAATCGCAATGGCCACCTTCTGAGCCAGGTTCATTCCTTCCCGTAGCGCATTCTGCACCGCAGGCGCAAAGAAAGGCCGCTGTGGCTTGATCTCAGTCCGGGGGTCATACTCGCTGCTGGGCCGTTCGACGGGGGTGGCAGGTAGCTCTACCGCGGAGGAAAGAGGAACTTCGGCCACGTGAGCGTCCGGAATTTCTCTGGTTCGAATAACAAGGGCCGTGGCCGCAGCCGGGCCAGAAGGGACCACGGCAGGTAGCGCATGAATTTGGGCAGGAGTAGTGGATAGCTCGGATGCCCCAAATACGGGAACAGGCGCAGCTGCCAGCTCGGCCGCTACGGGAACCGCCTCCGGGGCCGATGCCTCTTGCACCCTCGCCGGTAGTGGGCGAAGGCTCAATCCATGCAGGCTGTGCCAGCTGTGCTGACCGCGTGGCAAGAACCCTGTAGCGGACGTGGATGCCAGTGGCATCGCAGTGCTGAAGCTGAAGCTGCTGCTCGGGGGCGTTGGCTGCGGGGTTCCACTGCTGCTCGACGGCCTGCTGCCGTGCAACTGTGTGCTTCTGCTCGACTGCACGCTCCTGCGCGGGGGTGAGCTAGGCGACATACCGCTGCCGGCATGGAAGGTAAACTCGCCACTAGGCGGCGTCGCAAAAGGGAACAGGCTCGGCATGCTGCCGGACGTTGACGCTGGCGTTGGGGTTTCTGGCTGCGACGTGGAGGACGCTGCCGGGGTGCGAGGGTGAGCACCTTCGACTGGTTCTGTTGGCGATGACGGATGGGTGCCGGAAGTTGCATTGTTGCTGCCACCGGCAGTGGATGTAAAGGCCGGCTCGGGAACGCTGCCCGGCGTCGGCAGGTCCGGTGGCGACGGCATCGACGACGAGGCGCGTGTCATTTGGGCTGTGAGTAGCCGTTTACATTGCGCATTGGATAGATGGAATCCTGTGGCAACCCCGCTGTTCAAGTACTCGGGTGTGGTGTAGGCACCCCTCACTCAGCCCCGTGGGGGCCGTTTCTGATACCGCAAGCAGGGGTCGTCTGAGGAGCCATCTGGCCGCCTAGGGCAGCACGGAGGATTTTGTTCAACTGTACCATCCCATGGCCGAGTGATTGCGTATTTGTTTCTGGCCTGGTGGCCGTGCAATAAGAGCAACAATGCAACTGGTCCTGCACCGGCACACAGGTGGCGGATCTGGCCGCAGTGTTTCTGGTTGTTTCGGTACGCGCTGGGTAAACGACGGACCCGTTTGCGGTCCGTAGTTCATCCGGGCGGCCGGCGCGTAAACAGGGGCGCCATGTGCGACGGCCCGGCTGGGACCTGGCTAGTCTGTTTAACAAGAGCAAGATGGGGAGCGTTGGCTTCGGGTTGGAAAGAGGGCTTTGCAGCGTCTTCTATCAGTGCCAATGCCCATGTTTGGGTTTTTGTTTGGTTCTCGCTGTGGACCTACTCCTCGCGAGGCGATGCCCTGCTCCATATTTGTTTGCCTTCGAGTTGGGGCTGAGAGTGAGCATACCCGCCTGAAATATCTGTGCAATATTGTGCGTCGTATCCAGCCCACGATAAAAAGTCTGCAGCTAGACCTTGAGCTCGGCATCAGCCTTCAGCCACGAATGGTATTAGACACAAATCACTCGATGCTGGCCATGGTGCGCGCGTGTGTAAGACTCGGCCGCCTGCGGTAACGAAAGCTCAATGGAATGAGGGACTCGTGTCTTTCAGGTCAAGGATGTTGTCCATGTTGAGGAAGATGAGGTAAAAAAAAAGAAGGGGGGGTGCGGGAAGAACAAGAGATGGTATAAAGTACAGGGGAAAGTAGGAACGAACAATTAGGTGGCGTATAAGGAAGGCACGAGAAGATATGATGAGCGTGGAAAAGACGAGGGAGGAAGGCACGAACAAACAGCGGAAGGAGCGAATGGAAGGCGGATTTCAAAAGCCAGCTTGATTTATATAATTTATATTCAACAAAAATAGACAAAAGGGCCTATAAGGGAGCACAAAAGAACGAACGAATACATTCGATTTGAACTACACAGATAGCAAATTGCAATTCTTAACAGTTGGAAACAATCCAATGCCCGTTGTATGAGTGTTCTGCAAAACCGGATTTTTCACCAACCTGCAGTTGCAAGGCCATATAAAATGCTATGAAGCATATGTTGCCCTTATCAATATGATACTATAGACAACATAATATAGAAGTCATTTAAGTGTGATGTGTTGTTATATGTTGAATTGATTTTTGAATTGATTTGTGACATTTACTTCAATGAAAGCCACTTTCATATAGCCCGACATGGCATGAAACACTCTTACGTGACGGAGACAGCATGCCGAACTCTGCTTATCTTCACGCACTCGTTGCCGTGGCTGCCGCAAGCAGACCTGCGTTTGGCTTTTTCCACTTCTCTTCTTTGTTTGCAGTGTTTTTCCATTGCCGAATATAGAAGTGTGCTAATTTCTCTACTTCGTCCTCCATGATCGGCCAACCCATGTCACGCCAAATTAAACATGCGACCGTGCTCCAACGACCGTGCTCAACACTTATAGATGCAAAAGACAATAGCAGCTGCAAGAAGATGCAAAAAGACGCAAAAAGAAACAAATGCAAGAATTATGGAAAACTTGCCGTGGCATCCTCACCAATCGACCTAGGCGTACACGCTCTCTGTCCACGCGTTCAGCTGCAGCCCCGTCTCCGCCATCGGGCTGTCCTTCAAAAAGTCCAGCGGCATCCACACCAGGTGCCCGCGCACCTTGGCCAGCTTCTCCCGGATGTCCTCCGGCGGGATGAACTGGTCAAAGATGTGGCCCGGCGGGATGCCCTTGGGCGGCATGTAGCGGTCGTAGTCGGCAAACGTCTTGACGCTGTTGTCCGGATCCGCATGGAACAGGTGCCGGAAGATGTCCGTGTTCGTCGTCGCCTGCTCCGTCCACCGCTCCCACAGCTTGTCGTCCAGCGGATCTTCCACCAGCTTCCACGCCTCCGCGTCCGGCCCGTCTGCGCGCACGTCATTGGGCGAGTCCGGCCCGGGCGGCTGCGCGTTCGTGTCGTCCGATCCGTCCAGCCCCTGCGGCGGCAGCAGCCCCAGGTGCTCACGCCACAGGTACCGCCGCAGTGTTGCAGGCAGGTGGCCCGCCTCGAATGGCTCTCCATCCATCGTCGACTTCAACGTGCGCGTGTCTTCGTACACAATGCTCAGCTCGCTGTCGTGCGTGCCCAGCTGGCTGCGGTCGTTGAGGTTGCTGCTGCCGCACACCACGTAGCGGTCGTCGACGATCAGCAGCTTGGCATGGATGTACAGCTCCTCCTGCACCCAACGCTGCACCTCGTCTGCCGCATCGCCCTCCCATGGCTCGTCCGCCAGAGTCTTGTGCTTGACGTCCTTGCCGCTGGTATTGCCACTGTCGTCGGCCTTGTCAACATCGCCGGTCTCATTGGCTCCATTACCTCCCTTCGTGCCGTCGATTCCGTCGTCCCCTCCTGCCGTCTGTCCGTGCTTCGCCATCGCGTGGTGTGCCACACTGGGCGACGCCGTCACGGCACCCGCATTGCCCTGTGCATTTGCCTGCGCGGCTGCAAACTTTTCCTTGACCTCGGAAGCGTGGTCCAAGTACTTGGGCTGCTTTCCCTCCGCACCATCAGCACCGATATCGGCAGCCTGCGCCGCATTCTTGTCGAACTTCCCCCGTCCTGCGCCCGCCTGGTCGCGTGCACGCCCCATGTGCTTGTCGCGCCCACCATCGTTGCCGTCGACGGTGCCGTGAATGCCCTCGCCCATAACCTCTTCGGCCTGGGCACGCTGCAGCTCCTGGTACGGCATGCCAGATTCTTCCTCCATGCGCTGCACAGTCGGCGTCTTGGCTAGGCGGTCGTAGCTGCGCAGGTTGAAGATGAAAATATGCTTGGCCGGGTCGACGCCACGTGCCCGGACCTTCTCAAAGATCGAGTTCGGCCCGCGGCAAATACTCTTGTACTGGTAATCCATGATCGCCCGCGTGCCGGTTGCAGCATCATCACGCAAATCGCCAGCAAAGCCAGGCACGGCTGGGATCAGGATGATCACGCGGAAGTTTTTCTTGCCGCGCTCGGCATTGCGTACAACGGCATCCACAATTGCCGCGCCAATCGTATTGTGAACCGGTGACTGTTCGGTGCCGGTAGCCGTGATGAAGAACTGGTTCTCAATGTAGACATAGTGCTCCGCGTTGCGGATCAGCTCGCTGTATGCGTTTTGGATTGAGTGCTCCGTCAGTGTACCGCTTGACCAGTCGGCGGCCGAGCGAACGACCTGCGCCTTCACTGTGCCGCCGCCCGTGCCCGACTGCAGCGTTGGAATTTCATTGAGTGGGCGCAATGGGTGCAGAATGTAGTCGCCGACAGGGTGGGTAGGCCGCTGCACGCCCACCAGGTCTTCGTCAGGGCCTTCGCGACCGCGCAGCATCAGCCAGTCGAAGCGCTTGTCCCGCTTGTATTTGTCGCGCTTGATAAAGTTCCAGCGCAGCACAAAGTGCTCAGCGACGTCATAGACGGCCGGACCCTGCAGACCCATAGCCACATCGTGCCAAGGCATGCGCCCGTTCTCAGCCTTGCTCAGTTCGTTCTTCTGCCAGTCCCGCACGTCCTGGAAATCCATGACACGGTTGTTGTTGAAGTCCTGGCCCGGCCACACCTCGTTCTCGATCCCGGCCGGATGGATATCAGCCAGCGGGTGCGTGTGGCTGTCCCAGCGACCAAAGCACAGATCCAGGCCACCGACAAAGGCCGTTGCATAGTCGATCACAATGAACTTCTCGTGGTGTGCCCAGTAAAACGTCATGTCCGCCGCGTTCTCCATGAAGTTGTGATCCGGATGCCGCATGATGCGGATGTTTCCGTAGCCCGGTGATCCCTCGGGACACAAAGCCTGCAGCGCATGCTTGGTGTGCGCTGAGTTGCATGTCAAGGCGGCTTCCACCTCGCGGTACACGATGACGTAGATCTTGACACCCGCCTCGGCGCGACGCTTCAGAACCTGGTCCAATCGCCACTCCTGGTTCGAGGCAGGCGGTCTCCGTAGGAACAGCTCCGGCGACAGCCACCAATCCGCAATATAGATCGTCTCCTGTGCCTGCTCCAGGGCGACGGATACAGCCCACATGTAATCGCGTCCATCGACGTACCACTTGACGAGATTGCCCTCTCGTTCCGGGAAAAAAGACTCAAACCGGTGAGACTCGCAGATCTTGGTTCGTTTCTCGTCGCAAGCCTTCTCGTGCTCTTCGTCATGACGGTGCTGGGGGTTGAACTGTGCGGGTTAGCGAGGATGTAAGTAGAGGCGCAGGGCAGAGAGATAAGAGCTTACCAGGTTTCCCAGCTTTCCAATCTGGTTTCTTTGAAAAGGTCAGCGAAAGGTTCGTTATCGTAAATCTACTCCACCTGTCAGAGCGCCTCACTTCTTGTGCATCAAGGAGACCTTGGCATCGCGCAAGGTCGCGCTGTCGAGCTTCTCCTCGAGCGCCTTGAGCGGATTCTTAAACCGATCAGTGAACTTGCTGCCGCTGCTCTCAGACATGATGGGCGGCGTTCAGATGGTCTTTTTCCGGGAAAAAATTTGGTGAAAAGTATCGCAGTCGCAATATACAACGATTTCCAAGAAGTCGAAGCTATCTCTCAAGTTGAAAGAAGTTTGACTGCGAAAAAGCAAACAAGAAACTCGTAACGGGAATCAGTGACGTCAACCTCGCTGCTGCACGGCCGGCACAATGGAGCTAGCGCATTCAGCTGCCAAGCCTAGCCAAGAGCGCTGGTTGCGCTGCCGTCGCCCAATACAGCGGTTAGCTTGCCCCAGAAGTGCATTAAAATGCCTTTGCCAAGACATTCCAAAGGAAGGGAGGACGCTGCTGACGTGTCCGCTCTTGTCGCGTGCCAGGCTATTCTCGTGCCGAATGCGTCTTATCTGTTGAGTTGCGTTGTCTTTGTTTCGCGGCGTTTGGTGCCGTGTAAGTCAGGGTTGGTGTCAGCCATGTAAGCGATGTCTCGCATCATGCCGAGGCCAACCGCATTAGGCTGGAGAGTTGTCGGACAGGGCCAGAATCCATGTGTGGTGTTGTCCGTTAACCAAAAAAATGATTGCGGGGGAGAATGGAAGATCAGATTTGTCAAAAATGTCGATGCCGATTTATGCCACGAATTTCCAAGCTCAACTCGTTCCTTCCATTTGCAACTTCTTGGCTCTTTCCGTGTTGGCGGGTCTTCGCCGCTGCTTGAGAAGGCACGACCTCTCCATCTTATTGCGACGTATCCCGTAATAGAAATTCAATACCAGAACAACTAAACAAGGCAATTGTCAGGAAAGAGCAATCAAAGATGTGTCGAATGAAGATAAAGTAAATATTGAAGCTTTCTGTGCCTGGTTTTGCACGTGACTCTGATCGCCATAACACGAAGTGACAGTGTACTTTTAAAGATGACGTCTAAAGATCTAGCGAGGATCAAAAGAGCAGTCCGATCTTTCTTATATGCTTTTTCTATTTTTTATTTCCTATAAGTCTTGGCTTTTTAAAGTTTATATTTACGCACCAGTTTCCTGTTTCTCGTCAAACTCGTTATGGCCCTATCATATAAACAGGACGCCACAAAGCTGTTGTGACCGGCTACATGTTAGCCATATTAAGAGCCAAATCCAAAGAGCTGCTTTGTTGTCACACACAGCGTTGGCTGCGCATCACTTGTACTTGGGAGGATAACATCCGAGCTGTAGTCAGGGAAAAATGAAACACAAAAGAAACTGAATCGAAAGGCATTTTTGATGAGCCTTTCACGAGACGCTAATGATTCACGTCTGTTCATAATAAAGGGGAAGCATACCCTGTGAGCCCTGTCGAGCTTGTGCGGAGAAGCACGTGGCGGGGAGTAGCCGAAGTTTGTCGTCTCCGCGTTCTGGCCCTAGGCCAGCTGCTCGACTAACAAGCGCCAACGGTGGAAGAGGCTGCAGACCCAGGCGTGGCCGGGACACCGGGCCATATGTATACTCTCCTCAATACAAGACTGGTCTAAAGCGACGGGCAACGAGATCAGTAGCGCTAATGATCCGCCCCTGTGCTGCTCTCCCCATGGGGGGAAGTACGAGTAGTGTTGTAGAGGCTTTGATCTGTGGAGAAGCAAGGAGAAGCCACGGCGACCATCACCCGTCCAGGCTACCAGGCGGAAAATGCGTACCGGGACAGGAAGAGCAAAAAAAAAAATGAATTTAAGGAAGTGACATGTATGAGGTGCCGTGAAAATGGGGTTCCCTGTTATTTAAACGGAAAGCTTGGCCCCTCGCTTTGCGGGAGGGGTGCTTGTACGTGGACAGATTCTTCTTCTCATACACACACTGCACACCTCACGATGAGCGACAACGAGAAATCTGCCGTGGAGGTAGCACCAGTCCATGATGAGCGAGTGTTCTCGCCAGCACCAAAAATCAATGGAGAGCACGAGGCCATCGGCGGCGCCATCTTCGCCATCGACGAGAGTGAGCTGCCGCTGGGCTACTTCAAGAGCTCCTTCTTCATCGGCACCATGCTCGCTATTGGTCTAGGACTGGTGGCAGGTGTGGGCGGCTTTGCCTTTCCAGCGCCAGTGCTGAGCCAGATTAACGAGGACATTGGGCCGGTGAGCAGAGGCGCCCCAAAGACGATCGACGGCAGCCGGCACTAACTAGAGCAGTCTGCCAACATCAACTGGGTGGCCCTCGTCTACACGCTGACGAGCTCAGTCACGCTGACCATCATCGGCCGCGTCACCGACATTCTGGGTCGGCGCTGGGTGTTTACGGGCGGCACGTTTCTGGGCATCATCGGCAACATCGTGTGCGCGACGGCACACAGCGTCAACGCCATGATTGGCGGGATGACCATCATCGGCATCGCGTCGGCCACGCAGCTGTCGTACTACTATGTGATGGGCGAGTTGGTGCCGATGAAGTATCGCTTCATCGGCAACGCGTACGTGTACCTGTGGCAGGTGCCGAGCTCGGCTCTGGCAGCGGCCATCGCCAACGCGTTCATCCTGCACACGCCCGTTGGCTGGCGCGGGCCCTTCTACATGATGATCGGCGTCAACACGCTGTCCTTTTTCATGTGGCTGCTCTTCTACCACCCGCCCACCTTCCACATGAAGCACGAGGGCGAGGCCGTCGGCAAGTATTTGCGCCAGTTTGACTACGTCGGGCTTGTGCTTTACACCGGCGGCCTGCTGGTCGTCATGATGGGGCTCAACTGGGGAGGGTCGCTGTACGCGTGGCGGTCCGGGGCGGTAATCGGCACCATTGTCGCTGGCACCGTGGCGCTCGTCCTGTTCGCTCTCTGGGAGACGTACGCGGCGCTGCCGGAACCGCTCGTCAACGTCCACTGCTTCCGCAACCGCGCCTGGAACCTGTGCACGGCCACGTCCGCCGTCGCCGCCAGCACGTACTACGGCCTGGCCATCATCTGGCCCGCCATGGTCGGCCTGCTGTGGGCGCGCCCCGACTACCCCATGTTTGCTCCGTGGCTGGCCACGTTTGTCAGCTTGTTCATCATCGCCGGCGAGATCATCGGCGGTGTCGTTGCCGCGCCGCTGCGCTATCTCAAGTGGCAGTGCGTCGCCAGCGTGCTTCTCGGTGGCGTGCTGCTCGCCTGCGTCGCCGCTGGAGGGCCCAACACCATGGCCCTCTGCTGCGTGCTCGTCTCACTCGCCGTCTTCTGCCTCGGCTGGGTCGAGTCCCTCTCTATTTCGCTCATCACCCTCAGCGCCTCCGACCAGGACAACCTCGGCACTTCCGGCGGTCTCGCTGGCTCCATCCGCTTCTTTGTTACTTGCATCGCCAGTACCATTTACAACGTTGCCCTCCGCGCCCCAGGGGCAACTGACGACAGGAGCATCAATCAACCCTTTTCCCAGCAATTGCGTGCATACGAAAGAGCACTTCCGATCCGAACTTCCGTCTTCAATCCCGCCACCTTGGCATCTTAAAGGTGAGAGTTGTCAGCCCCGTGAAAAGCACTTGGCTGCAGCAGACCGCGCAGTTGCCTTCCATCACTTCCTTCACGTGACCAGCCTTGGGACCTCTGATCAGAAGTGATGGAGGTTGGGTTTTGTCCCGGCCTGGGCTGAGGCAGCCGAGCCGCTTACAGTAGTCACAGAGCTTTGCTGTTTCCTATTGGCGTCGCCATCAGTGTGGCGTTTCTTGGCGCGGCTCGGGAGTTATGTCCCAACCAACCACGATGCTCCCTAGACGACGAACACGCGTGCAGTGTGGCAGTTCGGGCAGCCATGACAGCCTCGTTTTTTCGTCCCTTGGCTATCTATATACGTAGGGCCGGCACTGTCGTTCTTGCCGTTTTTCTCTGTATCATCAAGATTCACATCACAATACTCAACATCGCGTCTTTTGCTTCCTTCGCCCTTTTCAGGGGTCATCAGACCTAGAAAACAACCCCATCGTTCCTTCTTAATCCAAACTGCAATCTACCCTTGGCAAGGTTGCGCCTTCCCTACCCAGGCGTTGCACCTTCCCTGCGTGTGAAAATGGACCCGCTCAGCATCAGCGCGTCCGTCATCGCCATCATCGGTGCGACCTCTACCACAATCAAGACAATCCAACACCTCAAAAATCTGCCCAAGGAATTTGAGGAGGTTGAACACTATCTTCCACTTGCAAGAAACACACTTGTTCTCGTCCAAGGCCGACTGGCCGATGGGGGCCTGTCAGAGGAATCCTCTGCCGCCATCGTGCCCATACTTAAAGACTGCCGCGACAAGGCCGAGAAGCTAGATGGCGTGTTCAGCAAGGTAGCAGCCAAAGGAGATGTGGCCGCTTACAGCACGGCGTTGACGCGCCTGGGCGCAATGGGCAGGGCGCATCGGGTGGAAACCTTGATGCAGAAGTTGGTCAAGGGCGTGCAGGCTGTAGCCCTCAACGAAGCATTCCGAACGTCAACCGAGAGCCAAGTGGCCGAACTGCAGAAGGCCATCGACAAGCTGGCTTCTATACAGTCTTCTGTACCTGACTCGGCATTCTCCAGTGGCGGAGCACAGAATGTCTTGAACGTGTACGACAAAGCGACGGCAAATCAGGTCAACAACACTGGAAGTGGAACATCGAAGCAGTACAACGGGGGTACAAACTATGACTCTGGCGGTGGCACTATGAACTTTGGTATGGGCTTTCATACTTCCCAGGGGTAGTATCGTACGGCTCATATATGAGCAAGCTGACTCTATTTTGCAACTGAAGTTCAAAACATGGTCGTACACAACAACTCCAGCCAAGCTTTGGAAACCCAACGCAACCGCTTTTCAGTTCCCTTTAGTATTCGGGCATCTAAACGTATAGATGAATTCATTGGAAGAGAAGAAGAACTCGCAAACATCCACAGACGGCTTTATGGACAGAACACCCGGTGCGTGGTCGCGGTTCATGGCCTCGGGGGCATGGGCAAGACCCAATTGGCCCTTGAATATGCCACAAGGCATAAGCAGGACTACACAGCGATATTCTGGATACATGCCAGAGATCAACAATCAATTCAACAAAGCTTTATTAAAGCGGCAAAGCAGATCTGCCAAGCACACCCCACAGACTGCACACTGGACGCAAAGGACGAGGAGGCCCCGCCCGACAAAGCTGTGGAAGCAGTGCACAGATGGCTCAGTCTTCCCAACAACACAGGGTGGCTACTCATCTGTGACAACTACGACAACCCCAAAGTAAAAGGCAACAAGGATCTAGATGCTTTCGATATATGCGACTTTCTCCCCGAGACAGACCACGGCTCGATCCTCATCACCACGAGGGTCGCGCGAGTTGGGTTCGGGCATCCTCTAGCCATTGGCACAATGAATTATGCAGAGAGCGTTGCGGTCCTGTCAACTACTACTGGACAGGTCGTCGACCATAACGGTGAGGGGTCCTCCTTTGTCCTCTCGATGATCGGGACTCACAACTGACAATTGGCAGATGTCGGTACCATGGAACTCGTCAAGACTCTCGGCGGCCTACCTCTCGCACTTGCTTCAGCTGGGTCATATCTACGGCAAGTCCAGAGGAGCTTCCAAGAATACCTCCAGCTCTACCACGAGCAATGGTCCGAACTTCAAAAGAGCAACGAGCTAGACAACT
This sequence comes from Ceratocystiopsis sp. VPRI43766, assembly GCA_019925685.1. NCBI lineage: Eukaryota > Fungi > Ascomycota > Sordariomycetes > Ophiostomatales > Ophiostomataceae > Ceratocystiopsis > Ceratocystiopsis sp. VPRI43766. The sequence goes on along the minus strand of JADHKF010000003.1, from coordinate 1,036,168 downwards.
ACAACCTCACGCTCCTCACAGCATGGCAGCTCTCCTACAAACATGTCCTACAAGAAAACATCCTCTCAGCCAACCTTCTTCGTTGGTGGGCCTACTTTGACCACCGCGATATATGGTACGAGCTTCTTCAGGAGTGCAAGGAAGACAGATCCGCGCCACCTTGGATTCTGCAGCTGGTGTCAAGCAAATTGACGTTTGACGCTGCTGTCCGCGTCTTGACCAACCATGGGCTGGTTGAGAAAGACAACTCCGCTTTTCCAGGCGGCTACAGCATGCATCCATGCGTTCATGCATGGGCCTGCTACGTTCTGAACACAGATGTTGACAGTGACCTGGTATCCTCTGCTTGTTTTTGCCTGACATGGAGTTACGTTCGAGAACTCAGCTTGATAAAACGTGTCAGGCTGGCCCGACATGCTGGACGATGTCTATCTCTTTCTTCAGCAGTTACCGGTTCGCTAAAGCAGACACTGCTAGCTGCGTGCATATCTCACTGGGAGGATGCCGAGTCGATGTCTCAGCTAGTTTCCCGCGAGCACAAGACACTCAGTCCAGACATCGGAATGGCAAAATATGTCGAACGTGGCTTGGCCGCCATGTACAGACTGCTGTGTGAACTTGACGCCGACAAAGACAAAAGCTCGTGGATCTTGTCAAACGCAAATACGACGGCCGGTCCGGACGACCCGGCCATTTTGGAAGCTTTATACACGCTGGGGCCTATTCACGTTGAGCAGGGCCAATACGACGCAGCCGAGAAAATCCTCCTGCAGGCCCTTTGGGGGTTTGAAAAGGCGAATGGACAGTACCATGAGCATGGAATTCGCACGATGTATTTTCTAAGCTACATCTACTATGTCCAGGGAAAGCTGGATACGGCCGTAAGCATGTCCTTGCGAGTCCTGGCCGACCCTGCCACGGATATCAGCTTACACTCTCGCATGTTTTTCATTCTTACCTTCATATGGAAAACCCACCGCTCCCAGGGCAAGAATAGGGAAGCCAATGTGCTGGCCTTTCGGATCCAAGACCTCATGGTAACACCAGGTTGGCTATCCGCATGTTTTGAGCGACTAAGGGCACTCTATATTTGCGAAACCAAGCCCGAATTCGGTACAAAAACCCCTCTTTCACTCTATCTTTGCCAACCCAAGCCCGAATTCGGTACAGAAGCCCCTCTTTTCAGAGAGACGTTAGCCGCCGCAGGACATGGGCTGGTGGCTGTGCTTCTTTCCATGCTGGGCATCATCTATCTTGAAAAAGGCGATATAAACACGGTGTCGTCAGTCAACACCTGCCTCCAGGGACATCTGTCATCCAGCAACGATGATTTCAGAAATCTGCGCCAAACATGCGATATTATTGCTGATTTGGTTGAACGGCTGCAGGAAACAGAAATCACATAGGCATACATCCGAAGAGCCCTTGTACTGCACTTTGTCTTCTGTTGAAGCAATTGAAAAATCATGTTGAGAAGGATCTGGCACCCTGGTCTGGAAGAGGGTGCGCGGTGGCTAATCCGTGTGAATGAATTGCAACTTTTTGTTCGTCCAAAATACAAAACAAAGAGTTTTATCCCCTCTTTTTCTTCGTCTTGTTTATCTTCACTTCTTTCCTCAATACCCTCGGTATGGGCAATAGTTCGTGTTTGATACATCGGTTGACAATTGATTATTCACTTTTGTTTCCCAGTGGCACACGGAAAATGTAACTTTATTTGTAGGATCTATTGAACTTGGGATCACTCCGATTCCGGCTCCGTCTCACCCTCTTCCTCTCTCTTCTTGTTGCCGCCCCCGCTCGGCCACCCCCAGATACCAATTTTCTTTCCTGCCTTGACCGTGTCCCAGATCTTCTTGAGCGTCTTGGTGCCCGTGCCCGTCACCTTGGCCGAATGCGTAAACGTGGTCTTGGTCACATCCGTGCGCGTCGTGTTCTCCGTCTCCCGCACAACCGGCGTCGGGTCCATCCACGGCGGCGGCGGGCCCATGTCCACATTGTCGTCGTCGTCAAAGTCGTCGTACGCATTGGTTGCGGGCCGCCAGTGCGGCCGCTCATACCACAGGCGCCCCTCGGCGTTCGCCACCGAGAGGTGCCGGCGGCGGCGCAACCCGCGCAGAACGGAATTTCGGCGGTCGTGGCCGTGCCGGCCATGGCTGTGGCTGGTGAACCCGTACTGCGACTTGGGGATGCGGCCGGGCACCGCAGGCAGCGGCGGCAGCGCCAGGTCGCCGGCGCGGTCGTGCGGCACGTCCTCGGGCCGGCGATGCGGCAGCGGCTCCTGCATGCCGTGCTCGGGCATGCCGTGCAGGGGCCAGACGTCGTGTGCGCCGCCGCCGAGTCCGCCGTCAAAGCCGCCAAAACCGCCGCCGATCCCGCCGAGGCCGTCCCACCCGCCATAGGCCGCATGGCCAGCGTGGCCAGCGTGGCCAGCGTGGCCGTCGTGCCAGCCCTGGCGGTCATGCCCACGGACACCGCCGAGGCCGTGGCCTGGCCGCATGCCAAACGGGCGGCCCGTGACCGTGACGGTGTCCTGGGTGGAGGTGGTCAGGTAGCGGGTGATGCTGACCTTGGGGATGGGCAGCTTGAACGAGACGCCGGTCAAGACGGGGATGTCGATGGACCAGGGCGCGGGGTCGGGATCCGGGGCGCGGCGCATGGGCGTTGGGGGCGTTGGGGAGGGGGCTGCGGAGGCCTGAGAGATAACCGTCGACGTCGCCAGTGGCAGCGGTGCGGGCGGAGGCACGGCCAGCGCGACGCCGGCGCGAAGGGCGACGACGGCCAGAACGGCCCTGCGGAGGGGGGGGAAAGTAGGCATGTTCACTCAGGGGGATAAGAATACTGACCGCAGGAAGAGAAAGTGTCGACGACTTGAGAGGTGAGAGAGAGAGATGTAGGCGCTGAAGAGGTGAGAAAGCGAGAATACAGAGTAGAAGGTGGCATGAAGCAAACACGGCAGGAAGCCCACCGTGTACACACAGCAAGAGCGAGGGACAACGGGCGGTTGAAAGGGGAGAATAAACAGCCGACGTCGGCCATAGGCCTCCTCTAATGGGCTTTTAGATTCCAACTATGGCAGATGCAGCTGGCAAACATGAGCATGCAAGGAAAACGCGCAAGTCAACACCCGCATGAAACGTCAACAAAAATAGGAGTAGAATCGTACAACAGGCCGCCTGGCAGGGAAAGAAGACGCCAGATATGGCCTGTTTTTTGCCGGTCATGTCGTCGTTCTCCTTCCCCAAGGCCCAGACGCCCTTTGAAATTAGAGCCACTGTTCATTTTCCACCGAGCCTCTTCCTCCCACCCTTACAGCAGCAGCTCCAGCGGGTTCTCAATCACCTGCTTCAGCGCCTGCACCCACTCCGCGCCCACCGCGCCGTCGACGACCTTGTGGTCGAAGCTGGCCGTCACGGTGATCTGGTCGTCCCACGCCACGCCCGTGGTGCCGTCCTCGTTGGCCACGGGCACGGCCACCTTCTGCGTCGTGCCGACGGCCAGGATGGCTGCCTGCGGCGGGTTGATCACGGCCGTGAACCAGTCGACCGCCGGGTTCATGCCCATGTTGGAGATGGCAATGCTGCCGCCCTGGTACTCCTCCGGCTTGAGCTTGCCGTCGCGCGCGCGCTTGGCCAGCTCCTTGACCGCCGCCGAGATGCCCTCCAGGCCCTTGGTCTCGGCCGACGTGACAATCGGCGTGATCAGGCCCGTCGGCGTCGACACGGCCACCGACACGTCCACCGTCTTGAACTGGCGGATCGCGCCGTCGCGCCACGACGCGTTCACCTGCGGCACCTTGCGCGACGCCACCGCGATGGCCTTGATCAAAAAGTCGTTGACGCTCAGCTTGTAGCGGCCGTCCGCCGACGCGTTCAGCGCCTGCCGCAGCTTCAGCAGCTTGCTCACCGACAGCGACGACGACACGAAAAAGTGCGGGTTGCCCTGCCACGACTGCAGCAGCCGGTTGGCAATCGCCTGGCGCATGCCGCTGATCGGGCCGTCCTCAAAGACCGGGCCAGCCGCGCCCGCCGCCGACGCCGACGCCGACGCGCCGCCCGCCGCCTTCTTGACGTCCTCCTCGGTGATCTTGCCGCCGGGGCCCGAGCCCTTCAGGCCGCTCAGCTTGACGCCCAGCTCCAGAGCCAGACGCTTCGCGGCGGGGCCGATGTTGGGCTCGCGGTCGAGCGCGGTCTGCAGGCGGACGGGCGACGAGCTGGTCGACTCCGGCTCGGGCGCGGGCGCAGGTGTCGCCGGAGTGGGCGCGGGTGCAGATTCGGCAGGGGCGGCGGGCTTGCTGTCGGCAGCGGCCGGGGCCGAGTCGCCGCCAGCATCGGCCAGGGTGAAGTTCTCGAAACCGCTGATGTCGGCACCCTCCTCGACCAGGACGGCAATGGGCTTGTCTGGTTAGACGGTGTGCTTCGAAAATAGTTCCATCAGGCCACCGAAAAAAAATACTTACGTTGCCAACCGGCACGTCCTTGGCACCGGTCTCCTTCAGAATCTTGGCCAGCACGCCGTCCTCCTGGTACTCAAAGTCCATCTGGGCCTTGTCGGTCTCGATCTCGACCAGCACGTCGCCTGGTGCAATCGCATCGCCGGGCTTCTTCTGCCACGCGCCGATGCCGCCCGACGTCATGGTGGGCGACAGCGCCGGCATCCGCACAATGGTGTGCGGCGGGAACGAGGCATAGAAGCGGACAAGGGAGGGGGCGGCGTATCGGCAGGCGGCGCGCTGCAGGCTCGGCTGCAGAACGCGCCGGCGCAGAACGGGCGCAAGCATGGTTGCTGTTGGGGGTAGGCCGGGAAGAGAGAGAAAGGGGAAATTTCGGTGCAAAAAAAAAAAAAGGTTAGGACAACGGGACGGGACTGCTGGCAGCAGAAAAGCAAAAACAACCAAGCAAAGAAACACGTTCGGAATGCCGGACAGTCCGCTGGAAGAAGGGAAAAGACAAAGGGCGGAGTGAGGCGAGGAGAAAAAAGGGTGGGAAAGCGTTGGGGAGCTGGCGGAGGTTGTCGGGAAAAAACAGAAAACAACGAAAAAAAACAGTTGCGAGGGAATTGACGTTGCTCCTGCTAGCTTCGGGGGAACTGCGCGCCAAACCCGCTCTGCTCTCGCTGTAATATTTGTCCAGGACGCCAGAGCTCGGAGCCACCCAGCCCGCCTTCCAGCCAATCAGCGCTCGCGGGCTGGCTCCTCACGCCAGGGGCCGCCGGGCGAAGCTTGTCCGTAGCAGCGGTGATAACGAAAATGTCGCATCGCCCGAGCTGGCTGCACGTGATCCGAACTCGCGTCGCGCGAGGCGCCTGAGGCACCACCGTTGACAGGGGGGGCGGCCTACGGAGTACGGGGCTTGTGGCGCGCGCGCGCGCCCAGTGGCTCCTCCTCCACCACAGGGGCTTGGTTGGTGGTGGCTGCTGCCGGATACGGCTAAAAAAGAACAACGTGTGCTGCCGAAGGAACACGAAGTCCTTCATCGAAACACGACAGCCTGCTGCACGCACTCTTGGCCGGCTTTTTCGGTTCCCTTCCTCCCCCCCTTTTTTCCTTTTTTTCCTTCTTTGTTTCTCTTGTCCATTGCCATTGCTGTTGGTTTCGGTCAGGGGTTTTTTTGGGCTTCCACACAGTGCCTTGCGTCTTGGGAGATTGACCTCGCCGCGTCATCGTCTTTGGCACTCAACTTTCCCCCGGAGCCTATTTTACCCTCCTTTTTCGCCCACTTTTCCTTCTCTTGACCTTCCTACCGAGTCCAGCTCCATCGAGGCATCTCCTTTTGTTACGTCCTCATCCCGCATGGCCCTTCGTTCCGTCTGCCTCGCCCGGCCACCAGCATGACCTCCTCCCTCAAGTTTGTGGCAGCGTCCTTGGGCGTCATTGCCGCGTCCAAGGACACCCACCGCCACCCCCCCTTAGCTGCCGCCGTCAAGACCGCCCTCGACGCCATCAAGGACAAGGATCCCGAGTTCCCCGACCCCGAGATCATCTTTGCGCCGCTGCAGCTGGCCACGCGCTCCGGCAGCATCCCCCTGACGACCACCGCCCTCGACTGCATCGGCAAGCTCATCTCCTACTCCTACTTTTCCATCCCCGCTGGCAGCAGCAGCAGTAGCAGCAGCAGTCCCCAGCAGACGGAGTCGCAGACGGATAATGCCGACTCCTCCGCCGATGCCGAGAAACCCGAGGCCGGCGACAAGGCCGGCGACCGCGCGCCGCTCATTGAGCGCGCCATCGACACAATATGCGACTGCTTCCAGGGCGAGACGACGCCGGTCGAGATCCAGCTGCAGATTGTCAAGTCGCTGCTCGCCGCCGTGCTCAACGACAAGATTGTCGTCCACGGCGCCGGCCTGCTCAAGGCCATCCGCCAGGTGTACAATGTGTTCTTGCTGTCGCGCAACTCCACCAACCAGCAGGTCGCACAAGGCACCCTGACCCAGATGGTCGGGACCGTCTTTGAGCGCGTCAAGACCCGCCTCCACATGAAGGAGGCGCGCCTGCGCATAGCGCAGCAGATCAAGAACGGCGGCGGTTCCGGCAGCATCAGCAGCGTTGGCGGCGGCCACCGTGCGCGGGTCGACGACCACGGCGAGATCCGCAACGGCGACGACGACGACGACGACGATTCCACCGCGCCAGCCTCGCCGGGCGCCGCCTCTGTGGCCACCAGCTCCGGGCCCGGCGCCGCGAAGCTGACGCTCAAGGACCTCGAGCACCGCAAGAGCTTCGACGACTCCAACCTCGGCGATGGCCCGACCATGGTCACCCACCTCAAGCGTGCGGCGTCCGTGCCGCCGACTGCTGCAGCCGCTGCTGCCGACGCCGATGCCAGCTCGACTGCGCACGCGTCCCTCGACGACGAAGGCGCCCACGACGAGGCGCCGGAGACGCTCGATGCCGTGGACGAGGTCTACATCCGCGACGCCTACCTCGTCTTCCGCTCTTTCTGCAACCTCTCTACGAAGGTCTTGCCGCCCAACCAGCTGTACGATCTGCGCGGCCAGCCCATGCGCTCCAAGCTGGTCTCGCTGCACCTCATCCACACGCTCCTCAACAACCACATTGCCGTCTTCACCTCGCCGCTGTGCACCATCACCAACACCAAGAACAACGAGCCCACCAATTTCCTGCAAGCCATCAAGTTCTACCTGTGTCTCAGCATCACCCGCAACGGTGCCAGCTCGGTCGACCGCGTGTTCGAGGTGTGCTGTGAGATCTTCTGGCTCATGTTCAAGTTTATGCGTGCGCCGTTCAAGGTGAGTTGAGTTCTCAGCCTGTCTTCAGCTATGCGAATCCCGATGTTAACCCCCCATACAGAAAGAGATTGAGGTTTTCCTCAACGAGATCTACCTCGCCCTTCTTGCCCGCAAAACTGCGCCAATGTCCCAAAAACTCTACTTTGTCGGCATCCTGAACCGCTTCTGCGCCGACCCGCGCGCCCTCGTCGAGACCTACCTCAACTACGACTGCGAACGGAACGTCGACAACATCTTCCAGACCATTGTCGAGTACCTCTCCAAGTTCGCCATTGCTCCGGTACCGGTCACGCCCGACATTGAGCGCGCCTACGAGGAGAAGCACGGCACGACCAGCGGCAGCGACTGGCAGCTGAAGACAACCCTGCCGCCGCCTCTGACCGCTTCCCACATCGTGCCCCCACACCCCGATGCCGAGGCCGAGTTTCCCAAGGAGTACGTCCTGAAGCGGATCTCCCTCGATGCTCTCGTCGAGTCGCTGCGGTCCATGGTCAACTGGTCGCAGGCCGGCCGCCCCGATGGCGGCGCGCATTCCGTGGTCGCTGCAGCTGCGGCTGCCGCGGCTGCCGCCAACGACGCTGCATCCGAGGCAGAGAAGAGAGCGCCGTCCATGGACGAGATCCGGGAATCACTCGACCCGTCTTCTGCCGTCGATGCCTCTTCCACACCTGTGCTACCGTCGACACCCGTGATGGACGATGACCCAGAGCAGCTGGAAAAGGAAAAGGCCCGAAAGACGGCTTTGGCCACGGCAATCAAGGCGTTCAACTTCAAGCCGAAGAAGGGTATCAAGATGCTGATCGACCAGGGTTTCATCCCCAGTGATTCTCCTGCCGACATTGCCGCTTTCCTGTACCGGGAAGAGCGTCTGAGCAAAGCCCAGATCGGCGAATACCTGGGTGAGGGCGATCCGAAGAACATTGAGATCATGCACGCGTTCGTCGACTCGATGAACTTTACGAAGCGCCGCTTCGTCGATGCCCTGCGCCAGTTCCTGCAGTCCTTCCGGCTGCCGGGCGAGGCCCAGAAGATCGATCGTTTTATGCTCAAGTTCGCCGAGCGCTACAACGATGGCAACCCCAATGCCTTTGCCAACGCCGACACTGCCTACGTCCTGGCCTACTCTGTGATCATGCTCAACACCGACCAGCACAGCTCCAACATCACGAAGCGCATGACACGCGAGGACTTTATCCGCAACAACCGCGGCATCAATGACAATGCCGATCTGCCCGACGAGTACCTCATTGGCATCTTTGACGAGATTGCCGCCCACGAGATCGTCCTCGACAGCGAGCGGGCCGCTGCGGCGGCCGCTGGCAATTTGCCCGTGCAGCAGCCCACTGGCCTGGTCAGTGCCTTCTCCAACGTGGGCCGCGACCTCCAGCGCGAGGCGTATGCGCAGCAGTCCGAGGAGATCTCGCTGCGGTCGGAGCAGCTGTTCAAGAGCCTGTTCCGCAGCCAGCGCCGCAACGCGCACAAGACGGGCGGGGTCAAGTTTGTGCCGGCCACATCGTTCAAGCACATCGGCCCCATGTTTGATGTGACGTGGATGTCGTACTTCTCGGCCTTTTCGAGCCAGATGCAGAACGTGCACAACCTGGAGCTGAACCGCCTCTGCCTTGAGGGCATGAGCCTGGCCACGAAGATTGCCTGCCAGTTCGACCTGGCGACGCCGCGGGAGGCGTTCATCTCGGCCCTGCGCAATGCCGCCAACCTGAATAATGTGCAGGAGGTGTATGCTAAGAACGTGGAGGCGCTGCGCGTGCTGCTGGACCTGGGCTACACGGAGGGCAACTACCTGCGCGGATCGTGGAAGGACCTGCTGATGTCTGTGAGCCAGCTGGAGCGGCTGCAGCTTATGGCGAGCGGTATCGACGCGAGCTCTGTGCCGGACGTGTCCAAAGCGCGGTTTGTGCCGCACGGCCGGGACGCGGGCGGCGGCAGTGGCGGCGACCAGCGGCGGTCGATGCAGCAGCGGCGGCAGCAGCAGCAGCAGCAGCGGCCGCGGGCGCCGACGGGGCCGAACGGGTTCTCGTCGTTGGAGATTGCGTACGAGCTGACATCGGACGAGACGACCAAGTCGATGGATCGGATCTTTACGAACACGGCGAACCTGAACGGCGAGGCGATTGTGCACTTTGCACGGGCGCTGACGGAGGTCAGCTGGGACGAGATCAAGGTGTCCGGGACCAACGACAACCCGCGCATGTACAGCCTGCAGAAGATTGTGGAGATCAGCTACTACAACATGACGCGGGTGCGGTTCGAGTGGACGACGATCTGGGACGTGCTGGCGGAGCACTTCAACAAGATTGGCAGCCACGCGAACGAGACGGTGGTGTTCTTTGCGCTGGACTCGCTGCGGCAGCTGTCGGCACGGTTCATGGAGATTGAGGAGCTGCCCGGTTTCAAGTTCCAAAAGGACTTTTTGAAGCCGTTTGAGCACATCATGGCCAACTCGAACAACATCCACGTCAAGGACATGGCGCTGCGGTGTCTGATCCAGATGATCCAGGCCAAGGGCGAGAACATCCGGTCGGGCTGGCGGACGATGTTTGGGGCGTTCACGGTGGCGGCGCGCGACCCGTCGGAGAGCATTGTCAACATGGCGTTTGAGAATGTGACACAGGTGTTCCGGACGCGGTTCGGCGTGGTGATTGCGCAGGGGGCGTTTACGGACCTGATTGTGTGCCTGACGGAGTTCTCCAAGAACATCCGGTTTCAGAAGAAGAGCCTGCAGGCGATGGAGACGCTCAAGGCGGTGATACCGACAATGCTGCGGACGCCCGAGTGCCCGCTTTCGCACCCGCGGCCGGAAGCGGCGACGTCATCGTCGACGGCGGGCGGGGCGGGCAAGGCCAACGGCGCGCCGTCGTCGTCGCCGCAGCCGAGCCGGACGTCGGTGGAGGAGGGCTTCTGGTTCCCGGTGCTGTTTGCGTTCCACGACGTGCTGATGACGGGCGAGGACCTGGAGGTGCGGTCGAACGCGCTCAACTACTTCTTCGAGACGCTGCTGCGGTACGGCGGGACGTTCCCGCCGGACTTCTGGGACATTCTGTGGCGGCAGCAGCTGTACCCGATCTTCCTGGTGCTGCGGTCGCGGCCGGAGATGTCGAATGTGCTGAGCCACGAGGAGCTGTCGGTGTGGCTGTCGACGACGATGATTCAGGCGCTGCGCAACATGATCACGCTGTTCACGCACTACTTTGACGCGCTGTCGTACATGCTGGACCGGTTCCTGGAGCTGCTGGAGCTGTGCATTCTGCAGGAGAACGACACGATTGCGCGGATCGGCAGCAACTGCCTGCAGCAGCTGATTCTGCAGAACGTGACCAAGTTCACGCCGGAGCACTGGTCGAAGATTGTGGGCGCGTTCTGCGAGCTGTTTGAGCGGACGACGGCGTACCAGCTGTTTTCGGCGACGGCGATCCAGTCGGGGGCGGCGCTGTCGCCGGCGCCGGGGGCGTTTGAGTTTGGGTTCCCGCTGAGCCCGAGCGGGCCGACGGCGGGGCCGTCGCCAGACGGGGCGTCGCTGAAGATCAATGGCAGCGAGAACGGCATGGAGAACGGGACGAGCAACGGCACGTCGACGACGACGACGGCAGCCGGGGATTCGTCGGATGCGGCGTCGGTGCGGTCAGCGTCGGTCCACGCCGGGGAGAAGGGCGAAGACGAGGCGGACGAGGCAGAGGACGAGGCGAACCAGGACGGTGCGCGGACGCCACGGCCATCGACGGCGGCGGCGGCGACACCGCCGCTGGAGGACTACAAGCCGACGAGCAACCTGCAGCAGCAGCCGGTGGTGGTGACGGCGGCGCGGCGGCGGTTTTTCAACCGGATCATCTCGCGGTGCGTGCTGCAGCTGCTGATGATCGAGACGGTCAACGAGCTGTTTGGCAACGAGACGGTGTATGCGGAGATTCCGTCGACGGAGCTGCTGCGGCTGATGTCGCTGCTGAAGCGGTCGTACCTGTTTGCGCGGCGGTTCAACAGCGACAAGGAGCTGCGGATGCGGCTGTGGCGCGAAGGGTTCATGAAGCAGCCGCCGAACCTGCTGAAGCAGGAGTCGGGGGCGGCGGCGACGTACGTGGCGATTCTGTTCAAGATGTACGCGGACGCGGCGCCGGGGCGGCAGGCGACGCGGGCGGACGTGGAGGCGGCGCTGGTGCCGCTGTGCCGGGACATCATGCAGGGGTACCTGGTGCTGGAGGACGAGAGCCAGCACCGCAACATTGTGGCGTGGCGGCCGGTGGTGGTGGACGTGCTGGAGGGGTATGCGCAGTTCCCGGAGGCGGCGTTTGTGGCGCACCTGGCGGACTTTTACCCGTGCACGGTGGAGCTGCTGGCGAAGGAGCTGGGCAGCGACCTGCGGGCGGCGATCATGCAGGTGCTGCGGCGGGTCGGGGCCGTCAGCCTGGGGATTGGGCCGGAGGTGCAGCAGCAGCAGCAGGAGGCGTACCGGCAGCAGCACCAGGTGCCGCAGCCGCAGCAGACGCCTGCTGCTCAGGCACAGGCACAGGCACAGACGCAGACGCAGCAGCAGCGGCGCAAGAAGCGGCAGGACAGCACGCTGAGCAACGCGACGACGACGACGTCGGGCACGACGGAGGACGTGGAGGCGGGCGACGCCAGCACGAAGCTGATGGGGCGGGGGATGGACTCGCCGTCGCCGGCGGCGGTGTAGACGAGGGGGGGGGGGAGGGCGTGTTGTTTCTCTACAGTGTACCACCCTGCGCAAAGCAATTGGACAGAAAAGCAGGGAAGAGGGTGGGAGGAAAAGGGCTCGATTGGGTCCTTCTCTGGTCCTCCGGGCTGGATGGTTTGCCTGTACGTTTTGATTTGGTCTTGGTAGAAGAGTGTCTCAAGAAGAATAGAAAAGGCGGTTGCTTGGGAATGCCTCAGATGAAGAGTGGTATGTATTCTTTTGCCTGCCGAAGGAAACGCCGTCCCGGTTCGTCACGTCGTTGTCGCCGCCGAGCGGCCGATCTAGTGCTGTGGCCGCACAGGCAGGTTGCTCGTCTGGCGGTACTGCCGCAGCTGCTGGAGAAAGACCTGTTCGGCCTCGCTGTTTGCTGCTGCTGCTGCCGCCGTCCGGTCGCCCGGCAGCACCGCGTCCAGCCAGGCCCGTGCCAGCGCCGCCCGCTCCGGCGCCACGGCGTCGGCCAGCCCGCGCAGGTGCATGGCGAGCGGCTCGCCGGCGGCCAGGGGGCGTGTCGCCAGCACGGTCCGCAGGGTCGTCGTGACGTACGCGGCGTCGTCTGCGTCGTCGTCTGCGGCATCGTCTGCGGTGTCGGCCACGACCACCACCGCCCACAGCGCGTCGACCAGCACGGCGAAAAAGTGGTCGCGCGCCCGCACCAGCAGCTCGTCGCGCGCGGGCCCGTCGCGCACGACCAGGTCGCGCGCGGCAAACAGCAGCAGGCCGCCGTCGGCGCCGGCCGCGACGCGCCGCAGGTCCAGCGCGGCCAGCCGCGGCAGCAGCCGCAGCAGGCGGTCGGTGGCGAGCGACTGCTGGCGCGGCTGCGCGGCGGTGGCCGGGTGGCGGCCGGCGCAGAGGCGGGCGGCGAGGGCGGCGAGGGGGGGAGTGTCGGTATCTGTAAAAGTGCCGCCTGCCTCGGCGGCGAGTGCTGCAGCGGTTGGCCCCGGCTCGCCGCCGAAAAACGTGGCCCACAGCAGCCCCGGCCCCGGACGCGTGCGCAGCACGGGCACGCCCTGTTCGCGGTCCTCCTCGATCTGGATCGCGCCGCCGTTGGTGACGTGCGCCGTCCGCGGCAGCGGCGGCGGCACCGCCCGCGGACAGTCGACGTCCAGCAGGTCGCCCAGCACGGCCAGCCCGCGCTCGCCGACGGCGACGTCGGGCGACGCCAGCCAGCGGACGACGACGGCGTCGAGCAGGCGCGGCATGGCGGCGAGCTGGGCGAGGGCGGCGCCGCCGGCGCCGCCGCCGCCGCGCGCGGCCTTGTGCACGACGGCGAGCGCCAGCAGGTTGGTCGACGGCGCCGCGTGCGGGCCCAGCGCCTCGGCCAGCGCCGCCTCGGGTGCCAGCTGCAGCAGGTCGGCAAACGCGGCCGGCGCCAGCAGGCGGATGGCGAGCAGGGCGAGCAGGTCGGCGGGCTGGCGGGCGGCGGGCTGGCGGGCGGCGGCCGCGTCCGGCGGGAGCGCGACCGGCGGATCGAGCTGCAGCACGCCGACGAGCCGCGGCAGCAGCAGCCGGGCCAGGGCGGCCTTGTCGTGGCGGTCGAGCTCGAGCTCGGCCTGGTCGAAGAGGGCGGGGTCCAGCAGCCGGGGGGCGGTGTCCGGGCCGCCGGAAGCCTCCAGCAGAGCGTCGAGATGGGCAAGCAAGGCCCGGTAGACCGGGGGAATGCTCTCTGCGGACGACATGGCGGGCGGGCGGCGTTGGCAAAGGCGCGAGCGAAAGAGAGGTGGCGGCGGTGGTGGTCGTGGTCGTCGTTTGAAGCTGGGCGGAAAAGTGGGCCCACGAAGGCGGTGGGCCACGAGGGCGATTTCTGCCGGGCAAAAAAAGAAAATCGACAAGGACAAAAGGATCTGACGACGACAAGCAAGTGCAACATCATCCCGCTGCCCTTGTTCCACCCGACCACCATCTCCTACACATCTTCATCATGCGCGCCTCCCGCGGCGGCCGAGGCGGCGCGCGCGGTGGACGCCGCGGCGGCTTTGGCGCGCCGTGGTCCGACGACCCGACGATGAAGGCCGACTCGCGGCCGGTCGAGCTGTTTCCGGTGCGTCTCTCTTCTGCGTTGTTGTGTCGACGTGTCATTGTGTCGCCTTGCCGTCTCGTTGGCATTGTTCTGCTGTCCTGACATCACCTGCTAACCCTCAGCCCTACAATCCCCCCCCCGCCGCCCCCCTGTCGCCCGCCGAACGCCCGGCCGTCGACTACTACCTGCTCGTGCGCGAGCAGATCCACGCCGGGCCCCTCTACACGCAGACGCGCACGCGCTGGACCGTGGCCGCGGCCTCGGCCGTGTCGGCCGACAACGCCAGCACCGCCGCCATCAGCGCCAGCGGCGCCGCCGGCCGCGCCTACGGCCAGGACCAGATCAACCAGCAGTACGGCGTCCGCAACAAGGCCACCATCGACCCCTTCACCGCCGTGCCCATGTACTCGCACCGCTTCGAGACGCCCGAGCGCGCCCTGCCCGACCTGGCCGCCCGGCCCTTCAGCCGCGAGGTGTTTCCGCCCGAGCTGTGGCCGACGCTGGACGGCACGGACCGGCCGGGTGGTGGTGGTGGTGGTGGTGGCGGTCTGCGCGGCCGCAGCGGCAAGGTGCTGGCCCTCGCCGACGTCACGGCGCGGCGCACGGCCGAGGACATCTTCCAGAAGACGGCCGGCACCGCCGCCGGCGCAGCAAACGCCGACGGCAGCGACGCCGCCGCCGGCACGCACCAGGCGCTGGCGCAGCTGGAAAAGTTCCAGGCCATGGAGGACGACAACAACAACAACGTCGAGTTCGACCTGGTCGAGGACGAGGGCGACTACGAGGAGGTCGAGGACGAGGAGTACGACGACGACGAGGAGGGCGACTACAACGCCGAGGCCGCCTTTGACAACGGCGACGACGACGACTACGGCGACGACTATGGCGAGGACGGCGGCGGCGACGAGGGCATGTATTAGGTGTGTGTGAGTGTGTATGCATTTAGGCGTTTAGGACGGCCTCTGGCCAGGGAAACAAAAATAAAGCAAAAACTCCAAACAAAGCAACATCCACGGCATTCAACGCCCGCTCCGCCCGAGAAACCCGTTGAGCTGCAGCGCCGTCATGTCCTCGCGCGCGCTGCCCACCACGCTGGCCACGCTCAGAATGCTCTCCTCGAAATCCCGCAGCACCGCCGCCAGCTCGGCCACCTTGTCGTGGCTGCTGACGGCGCCGTCCGGGGCCCCGGCCGCCGCCGACGCTGCCCCTCCGGCTCCGCCACCGACACCGACGCCGCCACCACTACCAACACCGCCGCCGCCGCCGCCGCCGCCGCCGCTCACCCGCTGCAGCTGCTCGACCAGCCCCGCCTGCACGCTGTGCATGTGCACCTCGATCTCGCCCAGGTTGCGCTCGAGCCGCCGCAGCTGCGCGCCGATGCCGTCGCCCGTCTGCGAGAAGTAGCTGATCAGGTCCGACGTGTCGTCGGCGCCGCTGCCGGCCTTGCCCGGCGCGCGCTCCGCCCACAGCCCGGCCGTGTGGAACTGCGCCGGCAGCTTCTGGTTGTCGAGCGCCTTGAAGCTCAGCTGCGCCCGGTCCGCGTCCTGCCGCACCGTCTCGCGCAGGCCCTGCACCGCCTGCGCGTCCGTCGCCAGCGCCGCCGCCACGCCGTCGTACTTGCGCGCCACGAACCGCACGTCGCCCGGGATCGCGTCCAGGCTCTCGCCGTGCGCCGGCAGGAACGCCTCCACCTGGTTCTTCTGCTCAACGTACGACTGGATCAGCCCGTCCAGCGCCACAATGTCCTTCTGCAGGCTCTCGTGCAGGTCGTTGAAGCGCGTCGTGCCCCGCAGGTTCGACAGGTCGATGCGCACGCCCGGCACGGCCGCCGCCTGGCCGGCTTGCTGCTGCTGCTGCTGCTGTTGTTGTTGTTGCTGCTGCTGCTGCTTATTCTGCCCAAACAACCCGCCACCAGCGCCAGCCGCGGCCGTCGACTGGCCAAAGAGCCCGCCGGTGGCCGGGGCCGACGTCGTGGCCGCCGCCGTCGACTGCCCAAACAGACCGCCGCCCGTGGCAGCAGCCGGCGTCGCGGTCGACTGGCCAAACAGGCCGCCGCCCCCCGTGGCAGGGGCAGACGTCGCTGTCGTGGCGGCCGCCTGGCCGAAAAGCCCCCCGGCTGCGGGCGCTGCGGTCGTGGCCGCCTGCCCGAAGAGCCCGCCCGCCGCAGGCGCTGTCGTCGTGGCCGAGGCCGCCTGGCCAAAGAGCCCGCCCGCCGCCGGCGCCGCCTGCCCGAAAAGACCACCTGCCGCCGGGGTCGACTGCGCGGCGCCACCGCCAAACAGGCCGCCGCCCGTTGTCGCCATGGTCGATGCCGTGCCGGTGCCGGTGGCTGCTGGCTTGCCAAAGAGACTGCCGGCCGTCGTCGGGGTCTGGCCTCCGCTGCCACTGGATGGTTTGGTTAGATGAGTTTGGAATAAAGAAAAAAGACAAAAGGCAGACGGTGAGACAAACAAGAGATTTGCTGCGCCGGTGTTGATGCTCAGGCCGCCAGGCACGCTCGCAGATCGAGCCAGCGCCATGCAGAAAAGAAGAAAGAAGAGCGTGTAAGCAAGAGACGACCCGAACAGAGAGCGGGCGCGGCGCGTGCAAAGGTCGTGTGTCGGGTGTCTTTTTTTTTTTTGGTGAGCGTTCGTTCGTTGCCCGTTGCTCGATTTTGGCCTGGCTGGTTTGGCGCGTGTCTGGCGCGGCGCGGTTTTGACGGGGCGCTTTCACACCGCCTTCTGGTTTCGGCGAGCTTGGGCCGGACTCTCGCCGTTAGCCTGGACTGGGAACTGGACTTTTGGACGGGCCAACACCCGCACATTCTTTTCGCTGCAACCCACCACCACCATGGATATAGACGAGGACGACGACTTTTACGCGCCGGACGAGCCGACCGAGACGGCGCCGGCTGCCGCGACGGGCGGCGACAAGGCCGACAAGACCGCCAGCGAGAGCACGGCCGAGGGCGGCGGCGACGGGGCGATGGCAGAAGACGACGCGGAGGACGACGACGACGACGACGACGACGACTCGGTGGGTTCAAGATGCAGCGTTGGCGAAGCGACGGAAAACAGCACTGACAGCCCAGGACATTGAGATTGTCACGGAGCGCAAAGACGGGACAAAGGCACCGCCGCCAGCATCGTGAGTTTTGTCGGCATCGTTTTGTTTGTTTCCTCTGCTGACGCCCCCAGACAATCGCGCTACAGCGACATCCGCAACATACCCCAGCGGACGGCGGCCGGCGACGCCAGTGCCAAGCCGGCGGCCTCGACTGCGGGCGCCACTGCGGGTGCCACGACGACAGCGACAGCAGCTGCCTCGGCCTCGGCCTCGGCCACCGCCAAAAAGGAATACCCCCCCGCCGTCGCCGCGTCCCAGATCGACATCGACGCCATCCCCGTCCACAAGGCGACCGGCAAGCCCATCACGGCCGTCAACATCGACGCCGACCTGCCCGACAACGACAAGCCCTGGCGCCGCCCCGGCACGGACCTCAGCGACTATTTCAACTATGGCTTCGACGAGTTCACCTGGGCGCTGTACGCCCAGAAGCAGGAGCGCCTGCGCGCCGAGTACAACCCAGACCAGACCAACAAGAAGATGATGGACGACTTTGGCCTGTTCATGATGGGCGGCATGGCGCCGCCGGGCATGCCTGGGATGCCGGGCATGCCGGGGGGGATGCCCGGGATGCCGGGGGGGATGCCGGGCATGCCTGGGATGCCGGGCATGCCGGGGATGCCGGGCATGCAGGGAATGCAGGGCATGCAGGGCATGCAGGGTATGCAGGGTATGCAGGGAGTTCCGACAGGGCCTGGTGGCGGCACCGGCGGCAACAACAACAACAACGCTGGCGCTGGCGCTGCCGGCGGCAACCCTGGCGGCAATGGCCCTGGTGGTGCTGCCGGCGGCGTGCCCACGGGCCTCGGCGGCGGCGGCGGCGCCAACAACGCCAACAACGCCAACGCCGGCATGACGCCCGAGATGCAGCAGATGCTCCAGCAGATGATGGCCGCCGGCGTCGACCCCTCGCAGATGGACCCGGCCGCGCTGGCGGCGATGATGGGCCAGGCCGCCGGCGGCGGCGGCGGCGGCGGCGGCGGCGGTGTTGGCGTCGGTGGTCCTGGGGGCGCCGGCGGCGGTGGTGGTGGTGGTGGTGGCTATGGCGGGGGCTACGACCAGGGCGGCTTCGGTGGCCGGGGGCGGGGCGGGCGGCGGCAATGGTAAGGGGGGTTGGTGATACAGGGTAGGATCGATCACTGGGCGTTTTTTTTTTTTTTTTTCTTTTTTTCGGTCTGTTTGTCTCGCGAGGTAGCTGCAACTGGGCCACGTCCGTTTCTGGTCAATGTGCTCTTTCTCTTTCTGTTCTGGATGTGCTGTTTCGTACTTGTACAGTCCGCCGTATCCAGTTCTTCGTTTCCAACTGTCATCATCAAGCCATCATTCAAGCCATCATCAAACCATCATCCAAGCCATCCAAACCATCATATAAACTATCATTGAAACCATCATTTAAACCAATATTGAAACTATCATTGAAACTATCATTGAAGCTATCATTGAAACTATCATTGAAACTATCATTGAAACTATCATCAAACCGTCATCCAAGCCATCCAAGCCATCCAAGCCATCATCCAAGCCATCCAAGCCATCATCCAAGCCATCCAAGCCATCATCCAACCCATCCAAGCCATCATCCAAGCCATCATCCAATACCATCCAGCTGCCATAATCCATCTGATCCAACACGTCCAACTGCCCAGCTTCCATCCCTAGAACCCTTCCATGCCGCTGTTCCCCCACGACAGCCCGAGCATGCTGTCCATGCCGCCGTCGAGATTGAAAAACTCCGACCCCGTGCTCGTGCCCATTGGCATGTCATTGGCCGTCTCGTCCTGCATCCAGAACATGCCTTCGGTGTTGTCGCCGTCGTGGTTCTTGGCGTCGGTCTTGTCGTCCTTGCTGCTGATGTTATCATCCGGAGCTGTGGGCGCAGCAAGGTCGGCAAAGGGAGCCGGGTCTGCCATGGCGGCGCCTGTCAGGTCCGCAGAGGGCATGGGGTCAAACGGAAAAGCATCAGCGTTGCACGCATTGGTGCCTGCCCCGTAGTCAGTCACGCCCGACGTCCAGTCAGCATCGCTCTGATCAAAGACGACCGGGTCGAACGACAGAGACAGGTCCCAGATGTTGGGCTGTGCCTCTAGCACTTGCTGCTGCTGCTGCTGCTGCTGCTGCTGCTGCTGCTGCTGCTGCTGCTGCTGCTGCTGCTGCTGCTGCTGCTGTTGCTCTTGTCCCGGCACCACTGGCGACGACGACGCTTCACGCTTCGGAGATGCTGGCGACGGCAGCCCGTGCAGCATGGCTAGCATCTCAGGCGCCGGCGGGTTCATGGTGCTCTCAGGCACGTTCTGGAGGAGCACGTCCATCGACAGTCCATGCAGTGCGTCGGGCAGGGCCTCCCTGTGGCTCCTGTGGGGGCTGTCGTTGGGTGCTGTGTTGGCGGGGGGCGCCGAGGGCGGCAACGGAGCCGGAGAGGCCAGCCTCGCCATCATCGGCTCCGTGCCGACAGCCCGCCGCGCCCGCTCGGCCTCGCGCAGCTGCTTCTTGCCGCCCATGGCGCTGATGGCGCGCAGCTTGGCCGCCTGCGCAATCAAGCCGCTGTGGTCGTCGGCCGCCGCCGCCAGCAGGTTGCCGTCGCGGTCCTCGAGGTTGCCGCCGACGGTCACCTGCACCTGGCCGGCGCCGATGGCATAGCGGCCGACATAAACCTGGACGTTGCGCTCGGCGTTCTGCGACCGGTTGTTCTCCTTGCGGCGGATCTCGCGGCGCGGGTGCGCCGCCAGCCGCGCCATGTAGTCGCTCTCGAGCAGGCTGCAGACGGCGGCCTTTGAGCGGCGCAGCGTGTCGGTGACGGCGTCGAGGCGGGCGCGGAACGACGGGAACGTCGCGTCCCAGCCCCAGTCCTTGCCGCTCCAGGGGAGGAAGTTGAGCCGGCCCTCGTGGACGTCTTTGACTTTGTACTGAAGGGGTTAGCAAGCTCTCATCCCCTTCTCCCTGCCTCCCCCCTTTTACTCACCAAAATCATCCAGCTCAGAATCTCGACCTCGATCCGGCTCAGCCCCTTCACCTTGGCCACGCTGACGTTTTCCTTGAACGGCCGCTTGGCCGGCCCGGGCTCGTCGTGCTCGGCCCGCTTGCGCTTCGGCAGCGTGTCCGGTGTGTCTGCCCGCAGTGTGGCCATGTCTGCCTCGACGTCGGCCATGCTTCCTTCTTCCAGCAGCCTCATCATCCGTGGCTGCCGCGTCTCCAAGATGTCGTCCATGTTCATGATGGCGTCAAACACCTCGCCCACCAGCTTGCACTGCTCGGCCGGCCAGACGGGAAAGGCTCCGTTGTCCGCGTCTGCCTTTGTTGCCACCGCTGCTGCCCGCTTGCCGTCCGCTGCCGTTGCTGCTCCCCCCCTGTTCTTGAGCTCGAGGCTGGCCAGCTCGGCCAGCGCCTGCACGGCCTCGGCGTAGTTGCTGAGCAGTGGCTGGTCGCCGCCCACAGTGACCGCAGTGGACGCAGTGGCTTCAGCAGCCTCAGCGGCTGCTGTCCCTGCATAGCGCTCGCTCTTGCGCGCCAGCCGCTCCTCCCACGGCAGCACGGCGCCGTCGCCCAGCGTGGCGCCCCCAAGCGGCGCGTCTGTGCGCTTGACGGGCGGGTGCGGCGCCGCGGTCGTGGGCAGGCCGGGGCGCAGCGTGAGGGCGCCACCGCCGGGGGCCAGGGCCAGGAACGGCGGCTTCCAGCGCTGCAGCATGGCGACGAGCGTGCGCACGGCGGGCAGCGAGCGCTGGGCCTGCAGCAGGCGGTGGACATAGGCGAAGATGTTGGTGTGGACGGTGAGCTGGCGCAGGCAGTCGGCCGGGGGAAAGCCCTTGCCGGCAAGAAGGTGCTCGGCCATGTAGTCTGAGAGTTAGTCTTTCTTTCTTTGCTTCGTCTGATTCTGCTCTCCACTCACCCAGTGCCAGGAAAAAGTGCCTTTTGCCGTTGTCGTCGAGCTTCTCAAGCAGGTCGATGGGCTTGTCCAGGTAAATATCCAACACGGCAATACCCATAGTGCTAGTCATGATGGGCAGTGGTTAAGGTAAATAAATACAGGCAGGAGAGGAAAACAGTCCAGGTGGTGATGGCCAGAGACAATCACCGTCTGTTGTCGTCCCGGAGCCAGGCAAGATGAGCAGAGCGAAAGGAACGTCTGCCATGGTGAAGAAGTTTAAGTCGAACATCTTATATAGAATGGGGGCCATCGGGAGAAGACAAGAGACGTTAGGTCTGCTTAGATAATGAGCAGCCACCGCAGATGTTACATCGCAACCACGATGTTCTTGACAGACACCACGGAATAAACTTAAATGTTGTTTCAAAGAGTACCCCGCTATTTTCCCTCACCCTACGCTACGACCACGAGTGTTGATACGTCGACCTCCCCCCACTTCTTAGTCGGCCGCTCCACGGCTCCGACCGCAGACAAAGAGGGGCCTTTTCAGCCGTATTGGCTAGGGGCGTGCGGTGCGTCCCAGTTTTGCGATGTTGTTCATATTCAATTCAATTCAGTCAATTGGTTTTTTTTCTCTCTTTTTTTCACAGACTGTAATACGCGATATCCATATTGGCTGCCATCACCGACCACAACCTGTCTGTGCACGTGACCAAGTAAACAAACGACCCCTTGGGACCCCTGGCAAGGCTAGCAAACGCGCGGGTGAACAGCCCGCTCTTGGGCTCTGAACAACAAAGAAGCGTACGTTTCTGTGAACAGCCCACGGGCGGTACTTGTATACAAAGAGGCGGACGGCTGAACAGCCCACCCGCAAGCAGGTGAGACTCGGATGTGAGGCATTGAGAAAAACAAGATGGATTTCAAAAACTGCAATGACAAACTTGTTTGTCAAAAACAAACCAAAATGAAAGAAAAAAAAAACCAGAAGCACGAGTCAAGACGCCAGATGCCCCACGTCAATTGTCTGCATCGCCCACACGGCCCTCACAGCGACCCCCGCTCCGGCGGCCGCACGGCCGTCATCGCGACGGGCGCCGTCGCCGCCGCCACGGCCATGGCCATCTGCTCCTGCTGCTGCTGGACCCAGGCCGCGGTGGCCCGCTGGGCGAACCGCGGCCGGCCGCCATTGCCATAGTCGTCGTCGCCGTCGTTGTTGTCGTCGTCGCTGTCGCTGATGCAGCTGAGGTAGCTGGCGGTGCGGCTCTCGGGCGGCGGAGTGTTGGTGCGGAAGACGAGGATTCTGGCGTCGGTGACCGACGCGGTGCGGCGGTGGCGGTACGGGTTTGCGTACGGGTTTGCGCAGGGGTCCCCGGCGGCGACGGGCCGGCGGCCGGCGTAGCGGTAGGCGACGCTGTTGCGGTAGCTGGAGGGGACCGGCAGCGCGGCGAAGTCGGCCTGGGCGTGGCGGGGGATGTAGACGGCCTTGCGGCGCGGGGGGGTGGCCGGCGTGGCCGGCGTGGCCGGCGTGGCCGGCGTGGCCGGCGTGGCCGTGGCCGTGGCAGACGTGGTGTTGCCGCTGATCTCGAGCTGTGCCAGGGTGTCTGCGGTGCTGGCGGTGGTGCTGCTGGCGCTGCTGCGGCGGCGGCGGATCTTGGCGGGGAGCAGCCTGGCGAGCCAGGCGGGCTCGGTTCGTTGCTGTGTCATGGTGGTGGTTGTGAGGGGGGGGGGTTGCTTTGCAAGGTGGCTGAACGAGGAGAGCAGCCGTTGCTGAGGTGATGAAGTGATGAGTGATGAAGTGATGAAGATGGGATGGACTTCAGGCTGGGCGATCCTCCGCCTTTATGTCTTCATGGCCAGAGCTACATCTGAGACACAAAGGCACCGATGCAACAAGAGCTTGCAACCAGTGCCACCCGATAAGGCCATCTTGACATCAGCACATGGCAAGGGCGCATCGGACGGGGATAGACAGGCTCGTTGCTTGATTCGGCCTAGACCGCCGTGCGCCCGGCGCGGTGACACGGCCTAGAACGGCGGCTAGGCCGGCGTAGCGCAGGGCCGGGCTCGTGCAAGGGAGGCTGAAGCGTTGGTGGGGGAGGACAGCTGCACTCTGTACGACACGGGTGCGGGAAAAGGTCTTCTCGGAGAAAAAAAAACGTGAAACAAAAAAAGCAATAAACGTTACCTAACCTAAGATGAATGTCTATTGTTTACTTTTGACTATTTGATTCCCCAGTCTGCGCATCCACCTACGATATACGGCATACTACGGCCAGCATCGTCACAGCACCAGAACAAAGAACAAAGGAAAAAAAAAAAAAAAAAAAATCAAATATCAAACTACGGCGCCCACAACTGAGACAAGGCCCGCGGCACCAGGATCTCCCTTTCCCCCCCTTTAGCGCGTGCGGCCTCTTCGTATCGTACATGGCAGCTGTCTGAGGGTCCGGGGGGGGGGGGGGGGCTTGTCCGCTCCCAAAATGCCACGCGGCGCAACATCGGCGCCCTAGCTGGGAGCCCTGCAGGGCCGGCGGGATCCGTGCCAGGGCGGATCTGAGCAGGAGGGAAAGAGTGGAGAGGTCGAGAAGAAAGAAGGAAGATGGCCAGGGGTCAAGAAGAAAGAAGGAAGATGGACAGGGGGTCAAGAAGAAAGAAGATGATGGCCAGGGGTCAAGAAGAAAGAAGAAGCACGATCGGAGATGGCGGCGATCGACGCAGAAAGAAGGAAACGTAGCATGCGGAGAATACGAAGAGAAGGAATGGGAGAAATTTCTCAGAGTCGAAAGACGATGCGAAAAAGAAGAAAAAAAATCAGAGATATCCCAATACGAGCGAGCAGATTTCGAGGTGTCGACAGGGGGGCTCGTCAGATGTGTCGTCAGGATCGGGCCATGGTACGATTTTCGCGGGGAGGATCGCCCTCGGCTGGCCAAGGAACGGAGCAAAGAAGCAAAGAAGCATAAAGGGCCATGTGGGCGGGCGCGTGTCGTCCCAGGAGGAGGTTTTTTTTACGCACGAGCATGTTCGGCCACGATACGTCATTTTCGTTATTCAGAATTGATACAACGTTATGATACACTGCGGAAAAAACGATACCTGAGCAGTCAGATCTGCCCACCCATGCCGGTCCCCTCGAGGCGACTGAGCAACAGCAGCGCCGGCGGCGGTCGAGTCGCGCGACGGACCACGCCGCATTGGCACCGATGGAAGCAGAATCGTCGGCGCGTCTCGGGTAGACTGGTCCCCCCAACTGCAAAGGTGCCGGAGCATGGCCACTTGGAGCCGTCTCTGAAGTGATGCAGGCACCGTCCGGGACACACCATCCAGTGCACCTGCAATGTTTTGCTGGGGGCGCGGACCAGAGGATGCCACGCGGTGTAGGCCGAAGGAGTCGGCACGCGGCAGCGGAAAAAAAGATGTGCATAGTTATCGTATGCTGCGATGGCTTGCCGCGGAACCAGACGCACATTCCTCCAGCGGCCCAATTCCCTGCCTGGATCACCACGGCAGTGTTTTGACCGGCCTGTTGTTCCGGAATGAGGGCGTTGGTGAAAAGACAAGCCTGGCAAGTCGGCAATTGGCCGTGTTTTGCGACGATGCCGATGGACACGGCGCAGCCAGTGAGCCATTTCTTCTGCTGGTTCTGCTGTGTTTTGTGTGTTGTCAAACAAAACCAGTCAATAGGTAGAGAAGATCGCCTTCCAAAGACCGAGTGCGCTCAACATCGTCCAAGACGTCCCATCTCTGAACAAACACAGGCGACCAGATGCATTGCAGAAACGACGGCATCCCCAACGCGGGAGACCGCTCCTGTCGAGCTTGGTCGCTGGCATGGCCACCAATGGAAGCGAGAGCCCAAGGCCATACATAAATCGTGCCCGGTATGGCAGATTTCTCCATGCGTTCTCGCCGAGCATGGACCGGGCATACTGCGCACGGAACAAAAGGAAGAAAACCCCGGTCCTCCACAGCGAGTAGGAGGCTCGTGTCGGCTGCGGGAATTGTAGGACACAAGAGAGGATGCCACGGCCGCGAGTGATGCGTACAGGGTCTTCAAGCAGGCCGCGGGTAAGACCTCCTGCTTCCTCGAAATGCGCAAGACACGCCCGGGAACCGGCTGCCAGAGTGGAAGGCGGGCGTTTGGGGCGTTGGCGTGACTCTTCACGGGCGTTTCCGGAGAGAGCAGTGTGGCGGCTTTGGTGACGGCAAAACGAACCCAACCAGAGAGCCAGTGATCCGACCGACAGATGTGTGCCGCGACGAGAGGCAAGGATGCGTCGCGGATGTCGATGCATCAAGCAATGCTGCGTTCCCACGTCTTCTCTTCTTCTCTTCTGTGTACTCGGGCAGAAAAAAAAGACGGCGTGCCAGAGCAGACCTTTGCCGCTTGAATCCTATGATGACTCGGCGTCCTCGGGCGGCACGCACGGTCGCCAGTTTGACGGTATGAATGATGGGAACCGGCCATGCTGCCTGGCCACTGTTGTATCTCCAGCCAAGAGCTGGATGTCCTGCCAACAGAACAAAAGAGACGGGTTTCGTTGCCATCCCGAAGGCAGAACAAATGCTTCCCAGCTCCATGGAATGACGAGCCACGGCAGAGGATGCATCGGATTTGTCCGGGACACGCAAAAAATGCTCCAGTTTCTGCGTTGGGCACTTGCGGTTCCGTCGACCCTGTGCGCCAGACAGGAGTGTCCCGGCGGCGGCGCTCGTTGGCCCAGGGACAGTCCAATCTTTGTCGGCGTTTGACGAGCAACGCGGGCAGCATGCGAATTGTTTCTCCCCGTTGTCTGCGTCTCTTCTTGCCAAAGAATCAATCTGCGAATAGCTGCCCATCCCGTCGGCCAGTAAGATGAAAGAGTGGTAAAGGTTCTCTCTCATCAAAAGACAGCCGTGCGAGGTGAGGACAACTCTCGCAACGCCACCGCGGCTCATGGCAGACCTCTTTTTCCCAGTGAACAAGCCGGCCAGCGCAGCTGCGCCACAGTGTAAAGACACCCCCACGACCGCACATTGGGCTGCCGAGTAAATTGGCCGGTGCTGTCCACGGAGTACTTCTTCTCGTAAAGTGTATTTTTTTTGTTGCATATCCGCCGGGGCCAGATTGTATGTCTTGTCCTCTTGTCCCATCCAAGACGGCGAGTTGATTTTCTCTGCTTCCCACGACGAAGCACAGTGAGCTGGGCGCCGTTTCTGGCAGCGATGGTCGATTGCCCGCGAGAACAGACCGAGAGACAGCCGCGCCGTCGGCAGAACACGGCTTTGCTGCCTGTTTGCCGCCTTCATTCATCGTCGCGTCATCGAGAGTCTCATAGCTCCTGCATTTCTGTTTTGACACATCTGCTGGTGTCCAGAAAATGGGCCTTGCCTCGCCCGGCCACAGTAAAATAGGTGTACGCCCGCCGTCGGCAGACATGCGAGGGATTGCCGGATAGCGCTCCATCCACGAAGCACAGCCCGCAAAGCGGTGCCGGGTTTCCACGCGGCGACGTCGCTCGTCGGTTTCCGTGATGGTTGGTTTCCGCAATCAGCTGATGCCATGGTTGCCAAACAGGTGTTGAGGGAGAAAACATTGATGCCTGCCGTTGCCGCGTTGGAGAGAAGACACTGTCTTGGTCTCGCTTCCAAGTAGCGTCCACCCATCGCCTGTGAATCTGGTCTCTTTTTTCCGGTGACTGCTGAAAGGCAGGCGTGTTGTGTGGTCTGCCGTGAGACGTATTTTCAAATCTCAAGACAAGGCCGATCTATTTTTCTTCGCTCCCCTTCGCGGTTGTTGAGAACTTTGGCGATCTGCTGCCGAGTGTCCACTGGACGAGCCGGATCGCATGGCAAACAGGTTCCAGTCCGTTGCCGCCACCAAAATATGGCTGGTGAGCCGAATGAATGCAGCCAGGCGAGAAGGAGTGGCTTTTCCGGCTTGATCATATGTGGCGTCTTTCCCTTCCCCTTTGTTGCCTTGGCCAAAGGGAAAACCAAGAACCACCACCCGAGAAGAATAGGTTGAAGGGGAGACAGGAGCACCTCTAGTTTGTTCCAACACTGCTCGTTCGATTTTCATAGCACCCTGCCAAAAGACAAAGGCAGACAGCTCCTTTTCCAAAGACAATGCCAAGGGCATCCATCATGGAGTCAGTGCAACAGAGATGGTCTTCCTGGACACGGTCGATTAGCCAAGGCTCTGTCCAGATGACAAGCACGCCAAAGAACAACGGCCACGTACCGAGAAAACGAGCACTGCGATTGCCACACGTCGTGTTTTGTGCAATGGCCCGCCGATTCTGTGTCCGCACGCCAAGTGTGGAAATGGGTAGGGCTCCGGGGCCCAGTTGATGTGCTTTTGCTTCTTGTCCATGGTAGGGCCACGGCTTGCCGAGCAAAAATCCATTCCAGGAGCAGCCACGGCTCCGCTCCCAAGCACTTCAAATGGAAGCCCGCTGTCATACCGTGCTTCTGGGTGGTCTGGAGCTTTTCTTGGGCATTTCCAGAAAGCCAGGTGTCCTGGCAGTTCTCTGTTGTCGGACATGGCACTGGGAAATGGCATCCAGGACCCAGGAAGCCATGGAACTCGTCGAGCAACTCTGAACCACACATTGCTTTGCAAGTGGCTGGCAGGGAACAGTCCTGGTTCTTCGGATGCATGTAGTGTCCGAGCCCGTGCCGCTACACGGGGAGGAATGGCGAGAAGTGAAATCAACAAACCACTTGCTTGGCTCACCAGACTGCAACGTCTCGGCCCGGTTTTGGTGGCCGGCAGGGCCAAGCCCGCAAGGCCGTGTTGAGGTTTTCTGCTGCTGAAAAGAGAAGAAGAAGAATGAGGAGAAGGAAAAGAGGGAGGGAGAGAGGGGAGAGGGGGGAGGCCTTTATATAGACCGGCGGGAGGGCAGCCGTTTGCTCTCGTGCCCACGCGTCCTCCCAGGCACAAGGCAAGGCGTACGCGTGCAGCAGTCCGAAGTAGGGCCGCCACGCAGAGAGCAAACGGTGGGTGGTCGGTTTTATTTTTTATGAATTTATGTTGAATTTATCACCATTTATTGATTTAATGCTGCTTTTTTATTCGTTCTTTGGTTGCTTTTACGGCACTGTGCTCCTCTCTTTCTCTCCCTCTCGCTTGCAAACAGCCCTCCCGTCGCCACCCGGCAAACAGTCTCAGACAAAGCCTCATCATCGCCACCCCCCCCCCCCCCCCTCCCCTCACAGTTTCGCCGTCTCGCCGCCCCCCGCCGCAAAGTTGCTCCCCCCCAGCGCCGCCACGACCCGGTCCACCGTCTGCAGCAGCCACTCGCTGCCGGCGTCGGTCGCCAGCCACTCGACGCCGCGCACGGCCTCGGCGTCGGTGCCGGGCGCGACGCGGCCGTCGGCCAGCAGGACGGGCGTCGGCCGCCACGAGCCGTCGGCGACGGCCTTGCGCAGGCCAAAGACGTGCGACAGCACCTGGGGGCCGACGCCGGTCTGGGCGCGCAGGCAGGCGATGCCGAGCAGGCTGGTGAGGGCGCGGCCGACGGTGGCGAGGCCGCCGGCGCCGTGGGCCGGCGGGTCCGTGAAGAGCGGGCCGTAGTGCGAGTTGAGGATGTGCACGGGCAGGTCCGGGTGCGAGAGGGCCAGCTTGTCGAGCAGCTTCTGGTCGACGCCGGCGTAGACGGAGCGCCAGAGCGCGAGGCCGCGCGCCGTCGTCGCCGCCAGGCCGTCGGCCGCCGCCGCGCCCGCCGCCGGCAGCCGCGTCGGCGCCGTGGCCAGCGCGGCAGCCACGTCCGCCGGCAGCCCCGCGCGGAAGGCGCCCAGCACGTTGATCGTGCGCGGGATGCCGTTGAAGCCGATGCACTTGAGGCCGACCTCGCGGATCAGCTCCGCCGCCGCCACGGGCGGCTCCGGCGCCGGCACCGCCGCCGTCGCCGTCGTCGCCACGCGGTGCAGCGCCAGCAGCGCGTCCGGAGCGTTCAGCGTGATCGTCGCCGCCGCCGCCAGCGTGATCCACGGCCAGTTGCCCACCTGGTGCGCCGCCGCGTCCGCCGCAATCGCCCCGTACAGCTCGCCGATGCGCGCCGGCGCCGCCGTCGCCCCCGGGCGCGCAAACGGCGCGTTGATCAGCGCCTTGAGCGGTGCAGACAGCTTCGACATCTCGGGCTCGCGATCGGCTGTGTCGGTTTTTGGTTTGGTGACAGTCCCGTCCGGCATCCCCGCGTCTGACGCCCCAGGTTGTCTTCGGGCGATTTCGTTGTTCCCGGTCAATGGCCGCCCCAAACGCTGTCACGTGCAACGGCGCAATGCGGTTTCGCGCCGCACGCCATGCACAGCGGCCGATTGCGGAGCAAGTCCCGAGAATGAACTCCGAATGAACTCCTCCTTGTTTCGGCCAGAATAACATACACAAAAAATACAGCGGCCGCTTAAATGCGTGTGCTGGTGCACCTGTCCCACTAGCAATGCTTGTGTCGGTTAACAACTTCCGTCCCGCTCCCCGTGGTGCTTCCCCCTTAGCATGCCGCTGCCAACGGCGTCAAGCCGTCCGTCGGCCATTTCTGCTTCTCTCCCTCCTCGCGTGCCTCCGTCCGCGGCAGCTGGTTCTTGTCGATCCACTGCAGCTCGATCCCCTCGTCCTGCGCCACCGTGTCCGAGTCGCCCAGGTATCCTTCTTCGTCGCTGGAATACATGGGGCGCCCCCTGGGCGTCGCCTCGCCCTGCTGTGTCGTGTCCAGGCCGTGCTTGTCGTCGTCCACCGCGTCCGCCAGCATCCGCACCTGCTGCAGCTGCGCCACCGTCGGCGGCCGCAGCGGCGCGTACACGTCCGTCTTGCCGCCCCGGCTCCAGTTCACCAGCTGCTGCTGCGTGGCGTCAAACATCAGGTCGAACGACGTCGTCCCCGGGTCTGCCGGATGGCACAGCATCTCCTTGTCCCGGCCCCAGCGCAGCACCGACCGCACAAAGCTCAGCTTCGGCCCAAACACCATCACCGCCGCCTGCTGGTAGAGCGTGAGGCAGCCCGACGCAAAGACCCGGAACGCCTCCACATGGGGGAAGCCCTCGTACATGCTCTTGCGCCGCCCGCCAAACATCCGCTTGTACTGCTTGTCCGTCTCCGGCAGCTCGCTCACCGCCACCAGGATGTTGACCAGCACGCGCAGGTCCGCCACCGTATCCGGCGTGGCGCGATGGTTCTGGAAGAAAAAGGCCCGCAGCGCGTAGTGCAGCGCCTTCTCGAGATCCCCGGAAACAAAGTACAGCGAGGCCACCGCCATCCGCATCCACACCCGCGGCCGGTCCTGCTCCGGGTCAATGTTCCGGCTATTGTTGTAGTCCGCGTCGGCCAGGCTCGCAAGCTGCCTGATCAGCTCGCGCCGCCGGTCCTCCCACACCTCGTCCGCAATGGCCGCCATCAGCTGCGTCGCCTGGGGCACCAGCTGCGCATCGCGAAGAAACATCATGGCTCGCTCTTGGACATCCATGGGTATGGAGCGCGTGATTGTCTCCATTTCGATCTTGCAGTCTCTGCCTTTGTTCTGTCAGTGCGAGAGTAAAAAAAGAAAAGAAAGCCAGTTCATAAGCCTACATGGACAAACGTAGTTGCTGTCGGCCGTAAACAGCTTCAAGTTGGTGTTCCGGCTGACCACGTCCAGATGCAGGTCAACCAAGCCCACCGTGATCTCTTCGCCGGGCGCAATGCGCCGTGCCGTGCGCACCCGCGTCTGGCGGCCCTCGACAAAAACAAAGGCGTTCGGATCGCACGAGTGGTTGAGGTTGGCCAGGGCAACGTCAAAACACAGGACACGCGCAGATGCATCGGCACGCGTAACCAAAGCATGGTTCCCAATGATCTGGGATGGTTGGTTAGCTCGAGAAGTACCACATCGACAAGCACAAATGAAGCACTTACGCGACGGAGAAGATCCCGGACAAACGTCCGGTTGCGCTTCGTGCATTCGGCCGTTCTGTGGATGGTTGCCGCACAGTTCTGGATGTGCCTCTGCATGCCTGGGTCGTCGCTGAGCACCGGCGGGTCCGTGAGCGTTTGCATGGTCTCCACGACGTTCTTGGGGATGCGGTTGGCCTCGTCCAGGACCACAAGGCGGAAAAGCATCAGGCTGATGGGGTCGCATGCTCTCATCCCGCGGAGATGGCCGCACTCGTACTTGTGAAACTGTCTCCAGGCCTTGCGCTGGCACGTCTGTTCTTTGTTAGAGGCAGAGGCAGAGACGAACAAAGGAACACGTTCTCACCTCGTCACAAAACGAGAGCACAAAACAGCCCGTGCAGCGCTGCGCCACCCGCCCCTTTTGGAACCGGCCCGGCTCAACCTCCACCACGGCGTCCGGCCCCTTGAAGCAGTAATCGCACACCTGGCGCGCACGGCTGCGGTCGTCCTGGGCACTGCCGCCGCCGCCGCCGCCGCCGCCGCCGCCGGCGAAGCGGCTCGTCTGCATGTCCGGGCCCGGCACCGCCCCGGCGTTGTCGGCATGCACCATGGCCGTAGGGTGCGTCACAAACAGCATCTGGCCGGCAGGCACGGTCAGCTCGCCGGCATAGAAGAGGCCGCTGCGCTTGGTCCCCGTCTGGGACGCGCGCAGCACGATGGGCACCGCCTGCTGCATCGACCCCAGCACCGTGCGGCCGTGTGCCGTGCTCCGGTGCACGGCATCGGCCATGGGCTCTTCCAGCGGCGGCGGCGGTAGCGTCTCGTCGGCAGCCGACGCCGTCGATGCCCCGACCGTGGTGTCGCTGAAGACGCTCTGCGACGAGTCGGCCAGGCTGTGGTACTCCTCCATGTCTTCGTACATGGCGGCGTGCCTGTTGTGGGCCATGTTGGGGATGGTAGGGGATTAATGCTGGCTTCGGCAGTTAGCAACGGGACCAAAAGAAGAACAAACACGGTTGGCATGCGTGTTGCTACCTCAAGATGAAAGAGAAAGGTTTGGAAGAATCGTCAATGCTAACGAGGAAACTACGGCATTGAGAGACGTGTTTACATCTGGGTCGAATTGGGTCAACAGGCAGGGACGATGGACCACAAGAAAACAGGAAGGAGCAAAGAGAATGACTGAAATAGGCAACAAGTATATAGCTTCATATTATCGTTAGATTTTCCCCAAGATCACTTTCCAACCAGACCCCAAACGCCCCACAGGGTACAATGGCGAGGCTTAGAAGTAGCTGCGCATAGCATCCTGGAACCCCGGGCCGCCCTTCAGATCCCGGTCAAACGACATCTGCACCTCGAGCACCTGCCGGATGTGGTCCATCGACAGCGGCTCGCCCTTGTTGACGGCCAGTGCCTGGGCCGTACGGACCGTGTTCTTGATCTGGCGGCCGTTGAGGTCGTGGCGGGACAGCGCGTTATAGTCCTCCTCGGTGAAGGGCATCATCTCAATCTTCTCGAGCACGCGCACGCGCTCAATGAAGATCTTGAAGACGGTCTTCTTGGCACGGTGGTCCAGGTTGCCGTAGCGGAGGGCAATGTGGATGCGCGACTGGAAGGCGTCGTCAAAGGTCTAGATGGTGATGCGAGGTTAGAAAATATGGTTGCAGAGATGAAAAGGACAAGAATACACACCTCCACGCGATTTGTCGTCAGGAACAGAATGCCCTGGAAGTACTCGAGCTGGCGCAGGAAGATGCTGACGAGCGCATTGCGCTGGATGTCGTGCACATTCCGCTTCTCCAGAAACACGTCGGCCTCGTCCAGCAGCAGAATGGCGCCCCAGGCGTGGCAGATATCCAGGACCCTCTGCAGCTCTGCCTCCAGGTACCGCGAGTCCGTCCCAAGCTCACCCGCAGACACCATGTACAGCGGGCACTTGAGCAGCTCGGAAATGCCTTCCGCCGTGAGCGTTTTTCCGGTGCCTGGCGGGCCGTGCAAGACGGCTGAAGCGTGGTCAGAATCATTAAGAAAAAAAAAAAAAAAAAAAAAGGAAATCCAGAAACGGGACGATCACATACCGACAAGGCCTTTGCCTTTGCCCTGGATGACATCGTCAATGCTCTCAGCCGCATGGTACTTGTGAGACTCGACGAGAGCCTGTTCGGGTATTAATTAGCACGGTCCATGTTCTCGGACAGCAACAAACACGGCCTACCTTGACAATATCCTTGGTCTTCGGCTCCAGGACCAGCGACTCGTAGGCATTCTCGTTCCACTGGATCTCCTTGACATTGGACACGCTGAACTCCAGCCACAGCTTTTCGCTAAAGGAAAAGCCGAGAACGACAGGCGAGGCCATCAAGTATTCCTCGTCGCTGAAGGTCGGGCTCTTCTGCTTCTCGTCGTTGCTGCCGTCCTTGTTATCCTTGTCATTGGCACCGGTCAGCACCTTGGTGAGGACGCTAGCAGGCTCTCTCCCCTCATCCGAGTCCGAGTCCGAGCCGCAGCAACTGCTGTCGTCGCCATCTCGTTGGTTGACAATGGACGTGGGGTAGTTGGGGTTGAGGCGCCGGTGAATGCTAAAGTCCACCATGATGCGGCCGGCCACATTGATGCGCAGGACCGTACTCTTCTTCTTCGTGTAGGCCATGCCATCGTAGCTCTTGTACTGAACGCCGCTCAGCGCCACAAACTTCTTGCCACGCTCAACCAACTCCTGGCGCAGCTGTGCTTCGTTTTTGTGGTACTTGAGCGGGTAGACCGCCAGGCTGGTGATCTTGCAGGTGCCGCGGAAGTGGTCGACCTCCTCGGCCACAGTGCCATGGCCAAAGCGCTTTCCGTCGTACTCAAAATACGTGCCCTCGACGTAGTAGAAATAGCCTTTCGTGATGCTACTGTGCTTCTCGGCAAGTTCCACCTTGAAGACACGCGGCTGGTCGGCCGAGCCGTAGGTCGAGGAGTAGGCCAGCGTGCCGGGCTTCCAGAGGGCCCAGATCAAGTCAAATGAGATGACGCCATTTTCGAGCATCGAGTTGAGGCTGCGAGTGGAGAGTCAGTAAGCCTGCGACTTTTGTGTAGGAATGGGCATTTCCCTGTCTGGTGAGGAGCCTACCTCTTCTTCAGGGCCTTGTAATCCTTGTCGATGTACTTGATCAGGACCTTGAGTTGCTGACGCTTGAGCTTGTTCTTCTTGAGCTCCTTCTTGCGGTTCTTCTTGCTGCCCTTGGGCTTTGCCTTTTTCAAGGTGTCCAGGTACGTGCGCATGTCCTCCACATAGAGAAAGAGCATATTCGGTTCCAGAGCTGGAACTTCTTCGACCAGGCTGGCCCCCTTAATGTCGCCCATGACTTCCTGAAGCGTCTCACGAAGCACTTTGCTCTTGATGTCGACAAACGTCTGCTTGTACTGGCCTTCCCAGTCAAACGTGCGGCGGACATGGAAGATGTAGCCTTCGTACTCGTCGTCCTCGGCCTTCTCTACCGTGTCCTGCAATTTGAAGTCGTGGATCTCGCTGTCCCAGACCAGGTCAACACGCTTGTAAGACAGCGCCTTGTCAGCCTCCTCCTTGTTCTTGGACGATTTGCGGTGCTTTTTGTGCCGCGTCTGCGACCGGGACCGGGACCGGGACCGGGAACGGGACCGAGACCGAGACCGAGACCGAGAGGGAGATCGGGCAGGAGGCGAGGGCGAACGAGAACCGGAACGGGAACGAGACCGGGAGTGGGAGCGAGAGCGTGAGCGAGAGCGATCCCGCCGGGACTTGCGGAAGCGAGACTGACGAGATGGATTTGCCGGCGCATAAACACAGGCAGGGGGGAGCCCGGCCATAAACGGGGTAGCCACCGGAATGCCAAACGGGGCGGCGCCGCCATAGGGAAAACCGTAAGGAGTGCCGTACGGGGCACCGTAGTACATGGGCGCGACATGCTGTTGGTAGGTTGCGGGGGAAGACCGCGACTCCTTGCGGCGGGATCGGTGGCGTCGTTGGTCGCCATCTTGGTTGTCGTCACCCGAGCCAGAGGCGGCATCCGAGTTGTTTCCCTCGTCCGCCTCTGCGTCAGACTCAGAACCAGACGAGCTAGAAGACTCCCGGGCCTTGGAGCGCCGCTTTGACTTGCGCTTCTTGGACTTCTTTGCGTCCCGACGCTTCTTGGACCGGTGCTTCTTGTTTGCTTTGCGGCCGGCGTCCTCGTCGTCAGACTCCGTGTCGCTACCGCTCTCTGAGTCAGACGAGCGAGAAGAGTCGGAGCTGGAGCTAGAGCTGCTGCTGCTGGAATCCGACTTGGAGCTGGAGTCCGAGTCCGAGTCGGACGAATCCGGTTCCGGCTTACGGGCAGCCTTTTTGGATTTCTTGGACTTGGACTTGGCCTTGGTGTCTGTCTTGGACTTTGCTGGCGAGGACTTTTTGGAGACGGCCTTGTCGGCAGCCGTCTTGTCGGCAGCAGGCTCGGTCACGAGCGGCGTTGCCGTCTCCGGCTCGGCGGCCCGCGCGGTGTCGATCTCGACGGCGGGCTTGGCCGTCTCGTCCGTGAGGAGTTTTGTGGTATCCATTTCTCGGATGACAAGAGTGGTGGTGGTGGTGGTGGTTTGCAAAGGCATTAGAGACCGAAGCTCTAGGGTGCGGGAGTTGCTGGCGCACAGAAGCCGAGAGAGTTAGCAACGTGGCCGTGCTCAAGGTAGGAAGAAAGAGGAAGAGGCAGCTTTTTTTCTTCTTTTCTTCCCTAGGCAGGGCACGGTGAGAGGAGAAGGGAGAAAAGATGGTTTAGGCAGCACGCCTCTCCGCAGAGCTCGTGGTACAGGGGCGGTCTCTGCAGCAGCGCCACGGTTCGGCGCAGGCGCGTGAGACGCAGAGAGGGCCTGAGCATTGGAGCTCCGAGCTGTTTGGTTGTCGTTACGAGCGCTCCACTTGCAGGGCCGTTGGCGGCTGCAGCAAAATGGGGCGGATACGTGAGGGAAGAAGGGCCAATCGGCTGGGCAAGAGGCAGAAGGGCAGTGCATAGGAGACGCGGGTGACGAAAAACATACCGATGGCGGTGTGCTTCCTGCTCGTAGTCAGGGAAGGGACGTAGTCTCTGAAGATAAAGAATGCAGCGAGGAGGAAACGCGAGGAGAGAGAAAAGAGTAAAGAAGAACAGCAAGAAAACGACGAGCGAGAAGAGAGCTTTATGCCGAAATGAACAGCGCACGCGACAAAAGAAAAACGAGGCTTGTCACTGCCACGTCGTGCGTCCCGTGCCTAACGAAAGCCGTTGCCAAGACGTCGGAGATTGCAGAGGAATACGGGAGAGGTAGCAAGAAAAGAAAAAGAAAAGCAAGCAGTGAAGACGTCGCAGCAGTGACGAGGCATGATATACAAGTACTCGCAAGATGCCCCCCCCTCCCCCTTCGCCAGATTGGGACACGTACGTTCGTGCCTTCCGTCGAGTCATCGGGGCGCAGGCAGCATTTCCGGGCAGGAAGGCAGACAGCTCTCTCTGCGCCTTCCTGTTCCTCCTGCCTGGGAGCTTGGTGCATCTGCCTGGGGGTGCAGGACTGACTGCCTGCCGTTTTCCCACCCGTAGGGCTGGCTGCCTGGGGGCGCAGCGTGCGTTGGCCTGCAGGCACTGCCTAGCACGCTCCCCACTCGGACAGCCCCGTCGAGTCACCAGGACGGCCGGCGCCAGAGCAGATGGGCCGCAATTGGCAGGCACGGAAGCTGCGGTGGGGTGGAAATGGGTCGGCCAGCAAACCAGCTGTCAGGCTCTGACTGCTACCGGCTGGCAGCTGGCAGTGACTGGCTGGCAGCCGGCAGACTGTTTCACGGGCACAGACCACGCAATCACTCTGCCTTTCCCCATGCTGTGCTGCCGGACATATGTGGTGGCCCACGTCGCAGTCGTCCTCTCACACTCTGGCGGCTGGTGTAGCGGGAGCGATGGGCGCCGGTCCAACGTCAAAAGGGCCGGCACCAGTAAAGCGTCAGTCCTCCGTTGTGACAGAGTGTCCGGCACAGATGATGGCCAGGACAACTTGACGGCACAAGCGGAGAGGCATGACGGAGAGGTAAGGGGAGTGAGAAGGAACTTGCCGTGAACAAGTGAGATGGTCTTCTTTTCTTCTTTTCTTTCTTCTTTTCTTTCTTCTTTTCTTTCTTCTTTTCTCTTCCTTTCCTACTTTTTTTCTTCTTGCCTTCTCTTGTTTCCTCTTCTCCCCTCGTATTCAACGTGTAGTCTTCTTTCATTTGTTTTCTCTTCTTTCTCATCTCCCTTTTTCGTCTTCTTCCGCTGCAAAACCGGCTTATCTGGTCCCCTGTATGCAGAAATGCTCCGTAAAATGCTCCGTACACCGCCACAGACCGCTAAGACGATCGGGGCTAGGCCCACCCGACGTCATCCATCTACGGGGGGGGGCAGATTTGGCGCTACCACGCCCGGCGCGTTCGATTCAGCTGGCGCTGTCCGGAGCTGGGCGTAAACGCGCGAGCCAGCGTCGTTTCACGCCAAGATCGGTAGAGGCCGCCAATCTGCGCGCCATTTGATCGATCTCGTTGCTTGATTCTTTATCACAGTTTTCTCCGCGGGCTGCATTTGCGACGGCGACGGCAGCAATTGCAACAGTGAGGGACGACGGACCAAAACATTGTTGTCGACGACGACGACCACCACGACAACGACAACGCCGACCACGACGACGACGATAACCACGCCACCATGAGCGCTCGTGGACGACGCTCCTCCGGCTGGCGCCAGTTTCTTGGCTGGGACAACCATCCGAACCATGCCAACCACGAGTGGTGGGAGGAGACCCGGCGGCGGCGTGCGTTTCCGTTTTCTTAATTCCCTCGCCTTTCTTTTTGCCCTCTGCTCGCTCACACACACACACACACACACAGTCCTGCCCGCGTACCGCGAAGACACGCTGCAGTCGGCCATTGCGCCGCTGGAGGTGACCAAGATCGCGGTGCGGCTGCGGCACCTGGTCGAGGAGTGCATCCCGTGCGAGATGGAGGAGGACCTGGTGACGGTGTCGCACAGCAAGGTCATCACGAAGCAGGTGATCCAGGCGGCGCGCGAGGCCGGCGGCGAGGAGAACAAGGCGTGCGTGGTGTACTGCCTGCTGATCTGCAAGCGCTGGTTCAAGCACCAGTCGCTGGCCGAGCTGTGGGACGCGTCCATGCACCTGGTGCGGGCGACGGCCTGCGAGGTGCTGGCGAAGCAGATGTGCGTCCCCCCCCTGGCCTACATGTATGCGATTCGCACTAACGAACAGCATCGAAACCGAAGACGACATGGACTACCTGCTGCACGCGGTCCTGCTCAAGCGCTACGCCATCCTGATCGACGGCGAGCCCACGCTGCCGTCCAACGTGGTGGAAAAGGCCGTGGACCTGCACGCGCTGCGCGTCATCGGCTCGTCGGGCTACCAGAAGTGCATCAGCTACCTGTGGCGCGGCTGGCTCGTGCAGGACGAGGACGACGCGTCGCGCTTTGTCGACTACAAGGAAAAGGCCAACACGTCGTTTCTCGCCCACCTCGACCCGGACCGCATGCGCGCGCCCATCTACCAGAACGCCGTCCAGGTGCTGTTCTCGCTGCTGTACCTGGCCCTCTTCACCATTGCCATCAACACGATCAACCGCAGCGGCGACCTGGACGGCGTCGAGATCCTGCTGTACCTCTTCACGCTCGGCTTCGTCTTTGACGAGATCGCCAAGGTCTGGAAGGCCGGCTACTACATCCTCGGCTTCTGGGACGCCTTCAACGGCCTGCTCTACGCCCTGCTGCTGACCAGCTTCATCCTGCGCCTCGTCGCCTTTACCAAGAGCGGCGACGTCGGCGACCCCGGCGCCTACGGCGACCAGCTCGTCCTGTCCGCGCTGCCGGCGTCGGCCGTTCTCAAGAGCCCGCGCGCCCGCTTCAACGAGCTGAGCTACAACTTTTTGGCCTTTAGCGCGCCCATGTTCTGGATCCGCCTGCTGCTGTACCTCGACAGCTTCCGCTTCTTCGGCGCCATGCTCGTCGTGCTCAAGGTCATGATGAAGGAGTCGGTCATCTTCTTTGCCCTGCTCGTCGTCATTGTCGTTGGCTTCCTGCAGGCCTTTATCGGCCTCGACATTGCCGACGACCTCGCCCTCGGCGACGTGCGCTTCATTGTCCAGTCCATGCTCAACGCCGTCATGCAGAGCCCCGATTTCGAGGGCTTCGAGCAGTTCGGCCACCCCTTTGGCATCATCCTCTACTACTGCTTCACGTTCATCGTCATGGTCGTCCTGCTCAACATCCTGATCGCCCTGTACAACTCGGCCTACGAGGACATTTACGAGAACGCCGACGACGAGTACCTCGCCCTCTTCGCCCACAAGACGATGCAGTTTGTGCGCGCGCCCGACGAGAACGTCTTCATCGCGCCGCTCAACCTCGTCGAGGTCTTCTGCCTGGCCCTGCCGCTCGAGTGGTGGATGCCCAAGCGCCTGTACGAGCGCGTCAACGACGTCGTCATGGCCGCGCTCTACTCGCCGCTGCTCGTGCCCGCCGCCTACTTTGAGACCCGCATCGCCCGCGAGATCCAGGCCGCCCGCCGCCGCGGCGACGCCGACGACGACACCGTCGAGGAGTGGGAGCAGCTGGCCGTCGCCGCGCTCGAGAACCCCAACGGCGGCGCCGGCGACAACGCCGACGGCGACAATGCCGGCGGCGACGCCAGCGAGGCCGAGGCCTGGAACAAGATTGTCGACCGCGTCAAGCCCAACGTCGAGGACGAGCTGGCCGTCGTCGAGGTCCGCGCCCTGCGCCGCGAGGTCGCCGAGCTGCGCCAGATGCTCGCCGGCCTCGTCAAGACGCTCGGCGACGGCGCTGCTGCCCCCGAGAGCGCCCCGTCCGCTGCGGCAGCCCCATAAGGGCAGGCAACCAAGGTCGTGGGCGCATGGCCGGCGACAATCCCTCTTCTGATTCATGTTCCTGGTTTCTTGCCAGACCTGTTTATGTTTTGCATGTATGTTCTGTCCACGCATTTTTCTCGTACTCTGCTTCATGTCTTTGGAAATACAAGGCCGTCACAGATGGCAATGCTTTTGATGCAACAGACTGCATACTGCGCAATGGGATTTCGCGCCTCAGTAGCCACCTCCTTGGTAGTTACCACCACCTTGGTAGCCACCGCCACCCCCTTGGTATGCACCACCCCCCTGGTAACCACTGCCTCCTTGGTAGCCACCGCCCCCCTGATACCCGCCGTATCCGCCCTGTCCGCCGTATCCGCCCTGTCCGCCGTATCCGCCCTGTCCGCCCTGTCCGTAGCCTCCGCCGCCACCACCGTACGGCCCTTGCCCGTAACCTCCACCGCCACCGCCGCCGCCGCCGGCGCGCGTGGCCTGGTTGACCTTGATCCTGCGGCCGTCGAGTCTAATCCGAAAAAAAAAGGTGGTCAGCAAAATACGTAGACGGCTGCCCTGGTCTTCTCCGCTCCTCCGCCCCCCCCCCCCCCCCCCCCCCCCCCGCCCGGGCCCCGGTGGGGGGGGAGGGCGCCAAGGACCACGGGGGGCGCCCGGCGCGCGC